>KV725150.1:0-20293 GCA_000500205.2 Phytophthora lateralis
ACGAGAAGTTTTGGCGCTTCGAATTGATCAATCGTGACGACGAGCCCGACTTCGACAAAGTACTGAAAGTGTACGAAACGCTGGACATTTCTGTCCGTAACGGCGTCGCAGCAAGTGCGTCTTCCTGCTGACACTTTGGAAGAGCCATAATGAAGCCCTAAACAGACTTGGGTATCGTCAAGGGTTCAGCTATCGGTTCGACAAAGTTCCCACATTGAAGCTCCTGTACGATAATCCAGTTGGCAGCATGCAGATTCGCCACCGTCTACAAGCAGTGCCTCTGGTCAGCGCTCACGAGACTGATGTCAGCCGTGGACCGATTCCTAAAGGAGACCACGCCACTGATGTCGGCCCCGCGCAACAGCTTACAGGAACAGCTCAAGTTGTTGACGCAGGCACTGAGCAGCACACCAGCGATGATTGCTCGAGCGCCACTGGTATTAATGAGCTGTCGGTGTATTCGAGTCAGGATAGGCAGGGCGGTATTGGTCACACGCCACCCCAAACACCAACCACGAGGGATGAAGACTTAATGATTGCGACACCAGCGTGGAAGCCGTCAACCAAGCGCAAAACACGCAAGGAGGATGGAAGTGGGCCCCCGACGAAACAACGAAACCAAAACCCCAAGGTGCTGTGCTTCGAGTCCCCACCGAGAACGACCCACTCCACGCGAGCGACACTTGGTTGATCGTTTGACAGCAAACCTGCTGTTTGATATCGAATGGGTATTTCATGGGTTGTTATCGTTGGTAGTTAACGTTGTATGCAAATGAAGCTGCAGAGGCAAAGAAAATGACAGATATAGTGTGTTCATTGGTTGATCATCTTTCTTGCTGGTGGTGATAATTTGTTGCCATTGTCTACTCAGTTGTTATCACTAAAATTTCCATGGATAAAACGTGACCATACGTGGATCGATGTGTACTTCGAAGTTTATGAAAAATGAACCGATGTAGTTCGAAACTTTGAGAAAAGCGAACCACTGCACGGTGGAAACTTCTGTGGTTTACATTTATATGGATTGTTCGTTTGCACAGAAAGTTATGGAGTCGTCGTGTTTCCTGACTATACATCTGGTGACGACATACAGTAAATCAAGGCATAATGTGTTCTTATCAACAGCACAAAAGAACGTCGTGTCAGGACTGACAAACCAGAGAAGCCTTGGCTTTTGTGTGATAGCATACACACAGTGATAATTGTTCAGTTTAAAGTTGACAGACAACTCACTGCACACCGATGGAAACTTCTACGTTCTGAATTTCTATGGAGTGTTCATCTCCTGAAGAAACCTTCCTTAACAAACGCAGTGGAACATTCGAATTTAAGCGCTTGTCGTGTGTGTCCTACCAATACCATTATAATCAGCTCCTGATGCTTTGAGTGCCCTGGCAGCAATAAACTATTGGGTTTGTGATAGTTTAGACAACAAGCAGTTCAAGCTGTTCGCGTAGATCATCTACACCGTGAACGGTGCTGGAGCCTAAATCTAATCGACGGGGGCGTGGAGAGAGTGGAGCCATTTCCGACGACAGCAGAGATTTATCACGCGTTGGGATGAGGTTCGACGCTCCAAGGTCTCATTCAAGCTTGTCATCTGGAAAAATCCGGACCCAGCGCTTAACCACGTGCACTTCCTACAAGGGGTAGCCTATCGTTTTAACAACGTGTTTGCCCTGCACATGCTTGGAGGTGGTCCGATGGGCTGTTCCCGAATTCGACGACACCACCGATGCTCGCGACAGTCAGTGAAGCTGATAACAGATTACCAAATATGGTGTTGAAGGTTCGCTTAGTGTCTCTGCTGCATGGGAATCGACTACTACAAGCTTGACCAATACGTAATTGAGAGACGGACATCACAAAATGTTGAGCGATCGACAACGTCGAGAAGTAGGATATACCCGCATTAAGGTTATATACTATACCGTCTTTGTGTTTTCATTGTTCTTGTTGTATTGGAAAGGCAACTCCGATTGAAGGTCGCAAAACCTACCGGCGTACACATTCATTGCGTGGGGGCTGCGGAGCCCAACCACCCCGGATTGAGCTTAGTTTTCATTTTTCTGCCAAGCCAAGATGCTGTCGACAAACCGAAAAAAGAAGGAGCAGTCTGAAGCGACGCAAAACATAAGGGCGAGATCCGTGTTTAGTGCTCTGCGAAGAGAACACGACGCCGGTGGAGCGCGAGCTGCAGAAGCCACCGCTGTGCAAAATTTGACGCCACCTGGCAGTGTTGCGGAGGGCTCATCTTCAGGCCTGTTTTTTGAGAGTGCTGCAGTTCGCTCATGGTACAGCGGGTCAAACATTCTTCCAGTGGTGAATCCTGGAGTAGTTAATTCATCAAGCACGGATCTGTCGTCCCCAGAATCACCGCGTGCGAGTTTTCCCTGGATAGATCTAGCCGAGGCTCATACTAGAAATGCCACAAACAATTCCTCGCAGCGACGCGTAAGTTTCCCGGGGGAACGCCACAGCGCTAACGTTTACACGGAAGAGGAGCTGCTCAAAATGGACAAGGATCAGATCATCACTATTCTTTCCCCTGATCACGCACAGGAGCTGATGACGGAAGCTGTAGCAACCATGACGACTGCTTGGGAAGAAACGAAGGCGTGCTGTGTATGTGAACTATGCTTCGCCAGCACCGAAATCGAAACAAAACTGCTGACAGATGTGCTTATCAAGGTATGCTCATCCTTTGTTATTAAATTTGTACCCGGTATCACTAACCACTCTATTGTTGATACTTCGAAGTCGATGCGTCAATGTCTTATTGTGCACCCCGACGTTAAGATACCAGCCTTTATTCGGCAGCAATATGATGTGTCAGATGTAGACTCACGTCTTCAGGGATTGCTTCTTTACCCTGTTGGTAAGTGTCCCCTCTTCGATGCATACGCGTTTCACGTATGATGGGATCTCATTTATTGTACACAGCGATTTTCAAGGATGCCGATACGGTCTATATGAATTTGTGTCACACTTGCAGAGAGCACATTGAAAGTCAAAAGCACACCGTTCCCCCAGCACATGCTATTGTAAATGGCAATTACATCGGCCATCTACCAAATGAGTACAACGTTGACTAGAACGGATGAACAAGCTGTTGCACTCGTCCTTCCATGCGCGTCGCTGTCGGTGGTTAGCGGAGGAGCGTGCAAGACAATCAAATCTCACCATTACATTGTTCAAAATACGGAGGGGCCCATTGTCGAGATGTTGCCGCGTGATTTAACGTTTCGGACACGTGTAACTATGGTTGGCAGCATGACGTCATCTCAGGCTGCTGCGTGTAAGAAGAAATACGAGCTGAATCTACCGTTGTGTCGCCGGTTCCTGCGTTTTCTCAGAACCGAAAATCGAGAATACAGGAGCCAGTCAGAATCACTGACAGAGCCGTCCCCCGGTTCGCACAGTAGCCCGACATGTGTGATAGTCGACAGAACTGGTTTGTCTGATCTAACACCAGACACTGAAGAAGTGGTTTCTAGCATTCGAGACGAAAGTACCTATTCATCGTTTGGTTCTGAGGTGCAAGAAGGACAAGACTAAACAATCGAGGAAACCTGGATTGGAGCTTCCAGTTTGCTATTGCAGCCTCAGCAGCGGAATTGGGCTGATATACTAGTTCGCAAGTCAAACATGTACGAGTCGATGTCCAAATGGTCCGTTTGCGTGAAAATGTTTCCCACCCTGTTTCCGGGTAGTTGTGGTGGTTCTGCCGAACCGCGGCTCAATCGGATATCGGTCCGAAAGTGGATTTTACGATGTTTGCAAGTCCGTGGACACCAATTTGAAACACACCATGTGTTCATGTTACTAGCATTCGACTATCTTGCATCGGAAAATGCGAGACGCACGCTCTACGTGAAAATGAATGCCAAACGACAGGAGTTAAAAGCCGCAGAGATTCCTCGCTCTACTGTCCTAGAGGTCATACAATATTTCAATCACTTGACAGTCTGTCGCTCAAGAGGCACCAAGCCGCGCCCGCCATCTCTTGCAGTACGACGTGTGATCGATCTAAGAAAGGGTTTACATGTACCGGAGTCCGCCTTTTATGGCTCGAACAATGGGCGGATGCGGGCCCGTCACGACTTGTTCGGTCTGATGAAGCGGTTTGGACCGCTACAAATGTTTTTCACGGTATCACCTGACTCTGCCGGAACATACAGCATTGCAATCAAGTCCGGTAGGGTGACAAAAGAGGTGATCAGACAAGCAAACGTAGCACTGTTACCCAAACGAGCTGAATTAAAGGCTATAGCTGCTCTGCATCCGGTCGAATGTGCGCGATACTTCTTGCGAGTGATGAAAACCATAATTGAGGTGTTGTTGGGATGGAACCCAAAGGCACATGCGCCAAAGCGTGAAGGAGGCATCTTTAGCGTCGTGCAAGCATTTGGTGCTGCAACCGAGACTCAAATCGCTGGTGACTTGCATGCTCACATTGCAGTGTGGCTGTATGGGTTCCCTGCGACTTCAGAGGCTTACAAAGAGGCAATGAAAAAGAACCCAACTTTCCAGCAGCGACTTGTGTTACTGACCGACAGCGTTCTCTCTACGAAACCGCCTTGCATTGTGAACGAGCTCAGATGTCCTAGTTGTTTAGCAGAAGATTCGCTGCAGCCAATTGTTCCAGGCGTCGATGCTTTCCGCCGCCCTGCTCCTGGGGCTTCTCCCCCTGCAACAGCTCGATGCAGCAACTGCGACCAAATTTTCCGTGATAAAGACATAATTAACCTTTCTCTGCAAGTCATTGTCGACGAGCACCTAATGCAGGTCGACAGCAGTACTGCAGATTTTGAAAAGTGCCGGCCACCTCAAACATCTACGGCTGGAGTGTTAGCAACGTCATTGCTGGTGCGGGATATACAAGTCCATTACTGGAATCACTGCAAATCCTGTTTTAAGGTAGGCATTAGATATCCAATATTATACTCAGCAATAACTCTGACAGGCACTGTAAACTATGCAGTCCACAGTTCGCACACCAAAAGGGAGCGTTTGCAGGTTTTTCAAACCTGAAGAAGTTCATCTTGGTGCAACTTCGATTGAAGATGGTAACAAGCTCCGACTTCACCGTGGAATTGGCTGTGAATATGTGAATGCGTATAACCCAGTTGTTATGTCTACACTGAAGTGTAACCACGACGCACAGTTTGTAATTAACAGCGGAGCAAAACATACAGCCGCTTATGTTATCAAGTACTGTTGCAAGAGCCAAAACCCTGTCGAAAACTACACAGCGCTATCGTTGGCAGCTTTCGCCAAAGCTACGAAAAAAACAAGCGCACTACCACCTGAAACGACGACAATGGAACGAGGATACCGAATCTTGGGTTCCATGTTGTACAGTGTCACGAATGGACAGGAGGTTGCTGGGACGATGGCTGCGCTGTATATCCTGCACGAAACACCGTTTTGGTTTTCTCACGAATTCGTTCACATCAATTTGAAAACTTTGTTACGAAAGCGAATTGATTCCATCGAGGTCACAGTATCGCAGGAAATAGTTGGGAGTGAGCAATCTGGTATGGCTAGAGTAATGACTGACAATTTACTGGAGCGTTACTGGAAGCGTGAGGAGGCATTGGAAAATATTTCCTTTATGGAGATTTGCGAACAATAGGAATACTCTGGCAAGGCAACAACAGTATCACACAAGAATAATTCAGCAGTCGATTCGGTATTGTTTTGTAAAGCACCCTATCGCAAAGTGGTTGTATTATGTGGCGATGAGATCCCCGATATCACGTCAAATCTGGAACAAGCTCAGATCGACTATTACTATTCTGCACTATTGACCTTGTTTAAGCCCCACCGGCATTCTGAACTCCTGGTGGAAGCTCAAACTCCTCTTTTGACCTACCGCGATTTCTTACAATCTGGCACGATCGATGACGTACAGCTTCTCCAGAAATATGAAACGCAGTGGCGAGATTATTATCACGCGCAGCGGAATGACGATCGAGAGGAGGAATCACAAGAAGAACAATTGTTGAGAACTCGAGCACCTCCGACGACTTCTTCGGTGCCTTGTAGTAGTTTTACTGAACAGTACCGCCCTGAAGAAGAAGACGAACCTATGAACGAACCAGTGCTAGATGATTTTCTTGATGCCGCATCCAACACAGCACCGGATACGGCGACTACTAAATTAGTGGACGATGCTGCTGTTACTATCAGCGCGATAGCAAATCTAGGAACAGCCGTATCATCGGTTTGCAAGCAATATCCACCCGCTGATTTCACGGTGATGCCGCTTGGATTCACGTACGATTCTTACGCATCGCGAACAATTAAACCAGGTGATGACAATGACCGATGCGGGACACAGGAGTTTATTGAGGCCTTTCCAACGACAGCTACGCGTTTGGAGCGATTGCAAGACTGCTATGGACCAGTGCCATATGTAACACCTCCGTTGGAATGCCATTGGACACCTGAGTCGCTGCCTCTATTCCCTACGGTTAGAATTGTGTCGGAAGCGTTTAATCTAAACTTTTGGCAGCATGTGGTGTTTGAAGTTGCTGCTCGCCATCTTCTCTACGCCTACTCGGAGGACATTGAGTGCGCTATCGGTGCATCTTTGTTTTCTCCCCAGGGCAGACCTGTACCGTACGATATCAAACCACAGCTAATAGCATCCTTGGAGGTCAGGCCGGAACTGGAAAATCAACTGTGGTTGATGCACTCTTAGCTTTTGCAAAACAGTGGGGGAGATCCGGCAGTGTGGAGGCTTTGGCATTTACAGGTGCAGCAGCCATCAACATCCACGGGAAAACGATGCACAGTGCTCGCAACCTGAAACTGAATGGAGCAGAGTCAAATGCCCCACCATCGAATGCTATGAAGGCTCGGTTTAGTCAAGTAGTTTTGGTTATCATGGATGAAATTTCAATTACGGACTCGGAGGTACTGACAGCGTATCGCGGTCGATGTCGCCGACGCCTGCGAAGTTCATGGGCGGTAAACACCTGATGCTTATTGGCGACTTCTTACAGCTTCCACCTATAGGTGGACATCCATGTAAGCTTCCTTCATAATTGGTATTCCACGTAATCAATACCAGAAAATGCTAACCATGTGCAACTCGGTATGTGTTTTATGGGCAGGCTTCCAAGCCCCTGCGTGCACAGCTAATCGTCTTCGTCATGCTGGATATGAGCTGTATTCTGCTATCAATCTCGTCGTGTTTTTGACGCAAACATGCGAGCACGAACGGACTCGGTGTACGCTGAAATTCTTGACTGTCTCCGCTGGGGGCGACTTTCTGATGAACAACTTGCCGTCTTGAACACTCGTGTGCAGTCTCCAAGTCAGTGTGAGTCACCGACCGTTTCGACTCGCGATTCTTTTTATCGTCCATTCGTAGTGTCCACCAACAGACTGCGATGCGCAATAAACAGCAGAATGAGTTTTCAAGTTGCTGAAACGCGCAATGTCACAGTTTATGAATGTTTGGCTACTGCTTCCTCGCGTTCGAAGCCAATCGTCGATAAACTCTCCAATGCGACAGATGACCTCACCGATAGGGTACCGATGAAGCTGTTGTTTTACATCGGCATGCCTGTGATGGCTACGCTCAAGCACCCTTTACTCCTGGACGCTGACATCATCGCCAATGGTGTCATCGGAACGATAGTCGGAATGCACCCCACACCACAAGAGTTGGAAACGACGACATACAGTATCGACGGAGTTATCATTCGACGGCTAGTGCAACGTACCGAACTGCTTCTGATCAAGCTGTTTAGATGTAACGCTACTCTTATCACTGGGTTTGGAGAAGGCGTGATAGGCCTTCCTCTACTACACTCTCGCCTGCAGCTAAAAAAGATCCCCAACTTAGCTCAAGCTTCCGTCACTGTCGACCAATTCGCTGCTGTCCCCGCGTTTTCATGTACAACCGAAAAACTGCAAGGCCAGACGTGTCACGATGGAGTTGTGGTAACGCCACTCAAATGCCAGCACGGAGCTCCGAAACAAGCACTGTACGTGGCTCTGTCACGAGCGGTGAGCTTGAATGGCCTCACTCTCACCGAAAAAATCACACGAGCATATCTGGACAGCTTCAAGCCGAATGATGCAACCGACAGCGCCTCATCCAGCTTGTCGTTTTACCGCCATATGCATCTGCAGCAGACCACAGTGAATTCAGTCAGTGGAAAGCAAAACAACATTCGTTTTCCTGTTATGGGTGACCTTACCACATCATCATTCGTTCCCATGAGCGCTCACTACAACCGTGGGCAGCATGACAACAAACCGTGACAACATGTCTCCACGTAGCCCCTGACAGCACATACTCAAGAGGTGAGTATGAATCCTAGTTCACCACGAGACTAGACTTTGACGTTCTACCTTCCCCGCTGCGACTCCTGGAGTGAGCAATCTTTTGACTGTGTCTAATCGCTGAAAAAACATACCGTATGCTACTTGGCGGTTTGTAGCTGAAAGACCTTGTGCGCGAATGCGTGCTACTGTCTAGAACTGGCCAATGAGCGCGCACTTCAACTTTATTCCACCGTGTTTTGGAACAAGGTGGTCCACATATATAAATGTGTTACATAATAATGTGTCTACACAACTACTTCCGTGGACGAGACGACCACAACTGAAGAAGAGCTTGGTGTAGGCCCATAAGGAATGAACGGACCGGCCTTCAGAAATGAGTTCTTGATTGTTTCTGGAGTGATAGCTCGAAGGGCATGCATTGAGCGTTGAAACATGTCGTGGCGGCGTTCGTGAGCTTTGCGAGGCGGTGGGCGGCTAGTGTACAGCTCGGTATAGCGAGCTCGTAAGCTGCTTTTGAAAGGAGCCATCACACCGACGTCAAGTGGTTGGGCTACGGATGTACAGCCTGCAGGGACGTAAAGTGTGAACGTGCCCATTTCAGCGAGACGTTGGCGCACCGCATTGCACTTGTGAACTTTGAGACAGTCTAGAATAAGGACACTAGACCCGTTCACTTCGTGCTGCCACACCTGTTCGATCCCCTCAAGCATTACACGCTCATTGAACCATGCCTTGGTCTGCACCGAAAACGTTGCAACCCACGGCTCACAGTAACGGTTAACGTCATCATGGATATCATTGTCAGCTTGATGCGGTGCTGCGGCATTTTACGGATATGAATGGCGCCAGTATGCCAGCCTAAACGCCCCACCTAGTTTTGACAAAAACACTGCTATCCACCCACCTGCATACATAATATCATTGGCCAATCAGAGACAACCGCAAACTTCCGAAAGACTTGGCACCCGGCAAAAGTGATTTAGAGTAGAGTGCCAGATCTATCAGACTTTTGCAGTACATGTATACCCAGCTGATTTTTTTGTGGTGGAGGGTTGCTGTATCCGATTTAACAGGGACTAGACTACAGTAGGTATGGTAGTACAGTTAACGACAATATAAAGTATAGCGCATATGTATGGTAGCTGTGGAAGCTTCTAAAACGAAGCTTCCATCTGCCATAGCTGCGGGGTGGTCACTCTTGATTTTGACCCGCCATCCCCAAAGACATTCCTCGCGTTTTGATATACTGGTTGCACTTGTGGGTCCCAGCAACATCAAGGAGCCCATGCCGACCATCGCCCAGCTCGGGCTGAGATCGATCGGCTGAACCAAGTGATGGCAGAGCGCACGAGAGTACCTAGCAACCTGCCCAAGTTCACTGGCAAGAGTGGAGAAGACGTGCGCGAATGGCTGTTCCAGATCGAGAACGTGTGCCGTATCGACGGGATCCTGATTGAGGATTCGAGCACACGCTTACCAAGGATCGCTGGGTCTGCTATGGACAAGCCAGCCTCGGGGCGGTTCCTGCACTGGCGTTCGACGACAAGAAGTGAGGAGCATATGTGGGGGATTTTCCGTGAGCATGTGCTCCAACACTTCGAAGCGTCGAACTACCAAGCCGTCCTGCGAGAGAAGCTTCAACGTCTCAAATAGACAGCGGAGATTGAGACGTACACCGGCGAGTAGTCAGCTCTCATCTTCTGTGTGGAAGGCATGAGCGTGCTCGACCAGGTACTGTGCTACGCGAACGGCCTCAAGCCTCGCAGGCGCAGCTACATCAAGCTCGATAACCCAGAGACGCCGAGCGATGCTATGGATTTAGCGGTCAAGTACGAGGTGACCCACTTCGTTGAGGAAGTGCGCGACCGTCACTCTAACCGGGACAAGAAGTTTGCATCGACCGGCCAGCAAATCGTTCAAGGGGAAGCCGTTCCGAGGAAAGGGCCGATTCAAACCAAAAGAGGAGTCCAAGCTTCCCGAAGGGCGTACCTCTTTCTTTTGTAAGAAATCGGATCACATCAAGGCTAACTGCTTCGAGTAGAGGAAGGAACAAGCCAAGCAGTGAAACGAGCAACCACGTCAGTGAAGGAGGGTCCTGGAGTGGCCGAGAGCATAACCAGAACGACTAAGATTGAGAATATAAGACTCATCGTTCTGAGTGAAAACCCTCTTGTCTACAAGTCGCGGCCGTTGTTCTCCCTTTCGGGAGATATTGACGGGGCTGGCAAAACCATTTCGACGCGGAACATGTTACTAGACTGCGGGGCGACCACGATCTACGTGTTGAACCGCTGGGTCGAGGAGCACCTGCTTCGAACAACGAAGTTCAGTGACAAGAACATCCATGTCAAGCTTGGGGATAACCAAATCGTGGATGCGGAACTGGAAATTTTGCCCCTCGAGATTTAAGTGTCGGGGCTAGACGGGGTGTACAAGTGCGTCGCTGTTGTCTGCGCGATACCCGACGAATTTGACTGCATTCTTGGAATCCCATTCATTAAGGACGTGCAGCCCCATATCGACTGGAGAGGTCGACGTATTCGAGGATCTGGAGTGAAGACGCTGCGCTGGGAGCGATCAGGTGTCACCGGTGGACCGATCGAGGAAGGCGGACCGGTGATTGCCTCCGGGCTTCGGAGATTTGTCGAGGCGAAAGGCCTGTCGACAAAAAGACCCGATTCATGTCGAGGCGCCGGGCTGGAACGGATGTGAAGTCCACAGTTGATCCGGTTCATGACCCGGTGCAGAAGGATATCCCAAGTGCTGTCCGCGGATAGCAAGAAGACGCGTCAATCGGAAAGGGTCCGATAAGCCAAGGTGCCGAGACGTTGCCAGGACGCGAGGGTACTGCCCGTGAAGCTCGTGAGAGCCGTGGTGCCCAGGGAAAAGACACCATTGTGGGAACGAGGTTCCCCAATCGGTGTCGTTGATGAAACTGGTGTCGAGACCACGATCATCACGGGGAAGAAATTTCGGAAGTTCCTGAGAATCAAGCCCAAGTCGATCGACGAGCCTGACGTCATGTTGATGATCCCGAACGAGAGGATCAAGCAAATAGCTCGATCCTTGCTGAGGAGAGACCATCCAGACAACGTCGGAAGCGCGAAGGCACATCGATATCTGGAAAAGGACTAGGAAAGTCTTCGTAAGAACGCTACGTTCCAGTTTCTTTTGGAGTACAATGACAGCGTTTTCCGTCCGGATCTCCCAGAAATCTTGCCTGAGAAGCGCGAGATTGACCATCAGATTGACGTGCAAGACCCGAATCTTGCGATGTACCGACAGCAATGGCGACAATCTCCAGAATAACAGCGCGAGATCATGCGCTGGGTTGAAGACATGGTGAAGAAGAAGCTCATCGATCCAATCATCAGCCCACATGCTACCCCCACGTTTTGCGTCCGAAAGCCAGTCAGATGGGGAATCGTTCATGATTATCGGTACTTGGACTCGAACACTGTGCGTCAGAGTATTCCAATGAAAAAGGAAAGAAGACATCTTGGAGGCCAATTCGGGTGCGTACTCGTTTCGACGATGGACTTGATGTCCGCGTACTATCAAGTACACCGCCTTCCAGATCCGAACGGATTTTGGGAGTACCTTGTGCTGCCAATGGTAGTCTGCAATACTCCAGAGACGATGCATCGGCTAACATCGAAGCTGTTTCGTGGCTTGGAGAACACGAAGACTTTCTATGACGGCATCTACATCTTCAAGAAGTCCAGCAGTGTTGAAGAACATCTCCAAGCGGTGCGAAAGACCTTAGACATCTTGCGAGACAACAAGCTTCACGTGAAGCATGCAAAAATTGTTTTCTGTGCGGACGAGATCCCGAGCTTGGGTGACTGCGTTGGACGAGATGGGGTACGAATGGATCCCGACAAAGCACAGACAACCAATCAAGGGCTGCGGTGTCCTGAACGCATGAGGAGCTTCACTGTTTCCTTCGTTTAACCGGCTACGTCCAGCGTTTGTGCCCGGAGTTCGCGTCGCTAACTGTGACCATGTTCGCACTACTGAAGAAGCAGAACAGGCGAAACGCGAAGATCAATTTCAGCGACGAGCAACTGAAAATTTTCAAGGAGCTCAAACGAAGGTTGTACAACCCACCGGTACGACTTCCGGACTTCAGTCAGCCCATGCAGCCGCGTACCGACGCGAGCAAGCTCGCTGTTGCTGGAGTACTCTTCGAGCTCGTCGACGGCGTTGAGCGTCTCATTGCGTACACCAGCAGGAACATGAAGTCGGCGGAGCTCAACAACCCGACGCAACAGCAGGAACGCCTTGCAATCGTTCACGCTCTAGCCACGTTCAAGATCTGCTGCCTGGACAAGCCTCGGATTGTCGAGACAGACCACAAGCGTGCTCAGAAGATGTCTGACCGGCGACTAGGGCGCTGGTATGAAATCCTCGCGGAGTCCAGCCGACGTTTTCGTATCTTCCGGGTGCGAAAAACGGCATCGCCGACGCACAAAGTCGAAGGCCTGACTTGCAACCAGCGACGAAGTATTTCCATGACTTGAGCGCGAGAAGCTTTGACGACACATCCATCAGTTTGGCGATCAGCGAAGTGACCACCAACTCCGAGTTGATCTCCAACATCAAGAACGCGTACCGGAAAGATCGTGACGTCCAAACAATCTTCGCGGCAATCTAGCGCAGGACAGCTATCGTAAAGCCCAAACGTATACTGCAGCATCGCAAGAAGTATCGCCGCTACTCCGAAGTCGATTGCTTGCTCTGGTATTAAACCCTGCTGCTGATGTGTCTCGCATTGTCGTACCCAACGATCGGAAGTTGAGGAAAACGATAATCAGTTAGAGTCACGATACCAACTACGGTGGGCCTCCGGGTGCCAAACGGACGTACTTGACACTGACACGCCGTTGGTACTAGTCGAAGATGCTGAAGTCCATCCATCGACTCATCGCGGATTGCGATCCATCTCGGCGGATCAAACCGCGGTTGACGAAGCCACCTGGTCTGCTTGAGCAGTTGATCATTCTTGACGAAAGATGGCGAACCATCTCTATGGACTTCATTACGGATCTACCTCGCACAAAGCGAGACGTCGACTCCATATCGGTTGTCGTCGACAGGTTTACCAAGCGATGTCACTTCGTGCTGGCAACCAAGAACGTGACGGCCGAAGGCGTAGCCCGACTTTTCCTGGACAATATCTGGCAACTGCACGGCATGCCGACGAACATCGTCTCCGATCGCGACAATAAGTTTGTTTCCGCTTTCTGGCATCACGTCTTCAAATCCATCGGAACGGAGCTAAGCATGACGGTGGCCCATCGCGCGAAAGGCGACGGACAAACGGAGCGCATAAACCGAATCTTGGAGGAGTATCTTCGCTGCGTCGTTGGTCCACTTCAGGACGATTGGGATGTCCATATTGCAAAAGCAGAGTTTCCTGTCAACTCCAGCACAAAGCTGGCGCCGTTCGAGGCAGACTTGGAGGTACGTCCCGCTGAATCTTCTTCAACTCGCAGCAGAACAGCTTAGCAACGTGCCCAAGAGTCAACGCGGCACAGAATTCCATGAGCACCAAGCTGCTATCTTACTCCGATGTCGCGAAGCACTCGCGCGAGCACAGGAGCGAATGCGTGATATCTATGATCGCAACCGTGAGGAACCGATCTTTGAAGTCGGCGATCGAGTGTACTTGAGCACGAAGAACCTCAACCCAAAACTCACCGGTCTATCGAACTCGACCAAGTTTGGACCCAAGTGGTTGGGCCCGTACGATCGTGCGCAAGATACACAGCCATACGTACGAGCTCAACATCCAAGCTAGAACGGTGTTCAATACTGGATCGATAAAGCCTTACAAGGATTCTAGTCGGATGCCACGGCCCCACGACGTCATCCTCGCGGATAGCAGTGTCGACCATTTTCTACATCGACTTCTCAGGAAGCGTTGCCACAAACGACAGACCGAATTCCTTGTGGAGTGGGTGGGTGAAGAGAAACCCATATGTGAGTCGGTTGAGAATTTGAGCCAGATACCGAAATTAATTGTAGAGTTCGAGGCCCAACGTCGCTCCAAGAAACGTCGAAGAACCAAGTGGCAATGAAAGGGGACTCAAAGCCACATGCATTCTCGATGCCGCATTTGGCTATCTTTGACGCTGCTTCCTGGCTCTCTTCGTGGCATTCTTGGCTACTTTCGCAGTCGCTTTCCTCGCTCGGTTCTTTTCGGTCTTGGTAAGACGACGTGCACGCAGTGGTTCTAGCTTCGGACCTTCCTTGATGCGATAGATGGCCTTGGCAACGTCAATACAGCGAATGTTTGCCAACGGCTCCATCCCACATGGTGGATCTTCAAACTCCTCCCAGACGTCGTACGCGATTAACGGTCCACGGCTAAGGCGGGCCACTTGAACAAAGCAGTGATCCAAGCGGTTTTGGCGAGCACACACGAGGTAGCAGCCAGACGGCAGCTCCTTACGACGAACAAACGCGACGAGGTCAGCCAGCGAGTTAAGGGAGCCCACTTGTTGCGTCTTGTACGAGACGCAGTAGTCGAGAGGGACACATTCGTGCTTGAGGAACTTGAAGAACTCGGCCATGTCCTCGCGCTTGACACTGTACGTCATCTCGCGTTTGTACCCGTGGTGAAGTGGATGGGGGGGAAAGTCTGGTCCTGCGCGGAAGGAATCGGATCCGCCCGTTGACGGGGATGGAGTGACAAGGAAAATGACGCCGGTGTTGTGAGGGATCCTGACCAAAGTGATGGACCGGATCATAAGTGCGCGTTTGGGCCAGGTACGAGCTTGTGTTAGATCCGCAGTCGGACTTAGTGGGAGGGAGTACCGGATCCGGTCAGTTTAGTACCGGATCCGGTCAGTTTAGTACCGGATCCAGTCAGTTTAGTACCGGATCCGGTCAGTTTAGTACCGGATCCATGAAAGTAGTGGCTGGGATGGACCGATAAGGTTGAGCGCCAGTAAAGGAGGGGGACCCCGTTTTGGATTGGACCCCCCGACTATAGGGATCCACAGGATAACATAAATCAGAGTCGAATTTGCTTGGAAGTACACATATGTAGTGTGCGCACAGCACAGCATGAATAGCTTCGTCCCCCATTTACACGGCTTATCCTTCATGTAGACGCGAGTTCGATTGAAGGAAGAGCGGGAGGGAAGCATTGCCTCATCAAACGCGAGATCAGCCGGAGGTGTAAACCCACGGCAAAATGTGCGCTGCAGCACATGTACCACCTCCCGAATTTCCAAGCCCTGTCGACCTTCGCGTGTGGATCGAGATTACTCGAGAAATGATGGCTGCGCGAAATGTCCATGAAGCGGTCGACCTTCATGTAAGCTGAGAAAATACCCCGTGCAATCGCCCCTTCATCCGCCCGTTTCGAGTGGTTTAGATTTTTTCCCGATTTGGCTGAATGACCCAAGCTAGCAAAAGCCCAACGAATACGCACAGCTCGTGCGGAAGTACTGTTTTGACAGCCATCAGCTCCATACGTACGTCACCTCGCGTTCGAGCAGACGTACTGTCATCGGGCCGACGACGCAGCTTTTTTTTCTGCGCTCAACGTAAGCTTCCACACGTGCCTCGCGCTGCTCGTGTTTGTAGTTGTTGGTGCACATAACAATGTGCTGCCAAAGTGCCACAGGCATGAAGTAGAAGAAAGGAGCTAAAGGTGAATACCGCAGTGGACAGAAACATCCTGTATGAAGGAACACTCACGCAGATCCACCTCCCAAATCCCCATCAGGACGTTCAAGACTCGGCTGTTGCGCATCTCGCATCAACGAGAAAGCATTCAGCCCACCAACGGATACACAAGGCGAACCCTTCAGCACTATATGGGTATCGGAGTACCCCTCCGTTAGTCGGCGTCTGAGCACAGTAGGTGTATTGATCCCGAAGATTCTGAGATCCACTCCACCACATACCCCTTCTCGAAGCGCTCCCAATCATCTTCTGTGATACGCGATACGTTGCACAGGTGGTAGCACGCAGCGTGAAGAGCTTCCATGAAGCAACGACCGAAAACAGAAGCGCTTGCATCACCAAAGCTATCGTCCGCGTAGCGGCCGAAGGTACCCGGGCGACCGGCAGCGCAACTTAATCGCTCAGCTCGGGACAGTCACCAAGCCGCTCTTCCCGTACCCACGAAAGCTGAAGTGGGGTGGTGTCCCACTTGACCAAGTAAGCACGATTCGGTGACTCACCATAGCTATCCACGAAGTACGCGAAACCATACACGCGCCGAGGATCCCATGGTTCGTTGGGATCATAGTAGTTGCGGTGCCGGTTACCAGGGTGACGAGCTGGATGCTGGGGAAGCGGCTCAGTATGGAAGACGACAAGCTGCGTCTCGGGTAGTGGCGGAGGATCGTAATCGACCGGAACAATATCTGCAGCAGCAATATAGACTGGATCAGAACCAGCTGACGAAGGTGGTTCCAAGCGAAGATCGCCAAGCATACGCGCCGACTCGTCAACGGGGATGGCTGAAGGAAGAGCCGAAGGCTCAGCCGAACTGCACGTATCCGCAGTGAGATCGTTGTTGTCATCAGACTCAGCCAGGATATCGTCCTGACTCAACGACAGCACCTTGATCTTTATCACGACGAGGCGACTGTGCGCCGCGTGAACCAACGGACACACCTTCCGCATCGACGAGCCAGAAGGGATCCACAACGCCAGAGTCGAAGCTGAAGTCATCCGATGCTGGGAGAGAAGCGAACCAGTCCGTCGCAGCCGACCTGAGCGAAGAGATAGCAGCGCGAGGCACCCTCTCAGCCGCAACAGAGAGCTTATCAAGGGGCGCCATCAAGGTTCCGTTGAAGGGGGGGGGGCGTGGCCGAGGTCGCCGTATTTCGTCGACCTGACGGTGGCGCTACCAGACCTATCAAGCTCCAACCGGGGGAATACACCAGCAGCCAGCGCAAGACGAATCGCCCCGGAGTCACTCGAGAGCAACAACCGCTGCGCCGTGCACGTCCAATCGAGAAATGAGCGGTAAGTTCGTTTCTCGATTCGAATAAGTTCGGAGGCTTGTATCCATCCGCTTTGAGTTCGGCGAAGGGTCGCGAGAACGATACGACGCAGTCCTTTTTTGGGACGGTGTGAGTGTATCCAATTGGACAGGGACTAGACTATAGTAGGTATGGTAGTACAGTTAGGGACACAATAGTGTAGCGCATATGTAGGGTAGCTGTGGAAGCTTCTAGAACGAAACTTCCATCTGCCCGAACTGCGGGGGCGGTCACTCTTGGTTTTGACCCGCCATCCTCAAAGACCTCCCTCGCGTTTTTGATATAGTTGCACTCAGTGAATTTTAGTAAGTAAACCCCAACACTATTACAAACCACCCAGGTTCTGAAAGCGACACGCCGATCAAGAGCATTATCGACACCGCGAAAGTTACTCGGTGCAAAGTTAGCGCTGTGGTCAGGGCTCCGCACTTTAAATTATGATCAAGCATATATGCTCATTCTATGTATGACATTATGTATTATACGCTCAAACTACATTCTTTCATATGTTTGTCATACTATTGATTATGATGGGATGACGGCCAACCACCGGTGAAGGACTGCCCTGCGGCTCGTTTGTACTATTTTAAATCGCTAAGATACTCATTCGAATACTCACACCTTCGCAAGTAAGTGTCGCCCCCTCTCTCTTGGCCCAAGTCTCCTCATGAGGTTTTCCGACAAGGATCTGTGCTGTCTGCTCTTTAGTGAGCTCTCTCCTGGCAAGTGGAAGTGCAACTCGTGCAAGAAGGTCTACAAGGAAGGCCGAGGCTACACAAACCAGATGCACCACCTCCTGAAGAAGCACCCTGACTACCCGCAGATGGCGGAGGCTGCGTTCCGTACCCTGCTTCTCCACCAAGCTGTTGCGAGCCGCCTTGATTTGGGACAGTCCTCGAGGCGTATGGCAGGTAGCGGCACACTGGAGAGTAGATCAGACGCTAACCAAATCAATATAAAGATATCAACTGGTTAGTTCCAAGGTTTTTTCACGACTGAGCTTTCCTACTTTGGAGGCGGGCTGTCCAGCCACCCTTCTTTCTTGCCTGCTTACCATTCCGTCGCCATCCTGCCGTGCCTCCGTGGCTCCCCGTCTCCCTCCTTGTCCTTCCTCACTTCACCGCACCTTAGCTTCACCGGCATGCCTCCCATCCTCGCGGCGCCGCAACGTCCTCATTCCTCGCGTTCCGGGCCTTGCCTATCGCTTCGAAGTATGGGGAACCCGTTCCGCCAATAGGCGCCCCGCTGACTTGAGCCAAAAAGCTAAAGTGGCGTCAGCGTAGGACTGACCCGTCCCACCTGCGACAGCGCGGCTAGTTCGTCTTCACGCAGTTGTTCCGCCAGCAACTCTTCCGTTAGAGCAGCAGGCCGGTTCGCCTCGGTCCCGAGACGGTTGCCTCCGTTCCCACTCGGGACATCCTTCCCGATTGAACTGAGACGTCCTCGTCGAGACGCTTCCTGTCGAACCTGGCGAAGTAGCTCCCGCATCACCCGTCGAGTCTCTCGTGATCCCGATAGTGTCACCTGCGGGCGTGGACCTTGACGCCCCGCCATATCCCAGAATGATCTACTGAGACGCTCCGCGTGCTCGATATCATCCATGTCTTGGTTCCAGTCCTCGTAGTAGGCACCGGCCATCTGCCACGGTGTCTTCCCAAGCGAGGCGTCTTCAAACCAGCACTACACGTGGCTGACCACGCTCACGGAGCACACGAAGCAGGTCGCCAGCACTGCTTTCGCGTGTACGTTCAGTTCGCCGTACACGACTACGTCGCCCGCACCCGAAAAGCCGTAGTTCACCGATAGCACCATCACACCAAGCCATCCGCGACACAACCATTCCAATCCTTCGTAGGCGTACAACACAACGTAGAAAACCGAGTAGAGTAGTAGTGTCACCAAAGCCCACAGCATTTTCACGAAGCAGGAGGCACGTTCAAACATCCGCTTGGACTCCACTTGCAGTCCTTGGCAGTACGTCACGGTCGTGCGCCAACCGTACTCTGTTGTGTCCGGCAGGAACACGCACCAGTAGGCATGGAACGCGTCAATCCATTTGTGCAACAGTTGACCCAAACCGTCCTCGTGCTCACGACGAGCTTCCAGGACGACTAAAGGCGTGGTCCATAGCGCTTCGTACATCTTCCACCAGCGATTACGCCGCGATCGACCATGCACCGATGGTCCGCGCACATAGCATCGATAGCGTCTTAGACACTGTTCCACAATCTTGGCCCACTTGTAGATGAAATAGCTAGTCGCCACGCACGGTCTTCCAGCCACCTCACGGAGCGGTTGAGTGACCACCCACACAAGCACGCCTCCCAGAGCACAGAGGATCTCGCACCAGTACGTGCACCCCAAATGTCGACTGCCCTCTCCCACGATAGATACGGTCGTCAGACACCACTGCAGCGAGCTCAGCGCGAATTCCATCTTCTGAAGTAATCCCGAAATGACGAACGACCAGCTGGGTCCATTCTTCTCTTAACCGTGGAGGTCGACAACTGTCACCCTCCGCACGGTCACTAACCATTTTCACCGTTCCGAGCACCGTAAAGAGGAAAGATTGATCTCCAACCGTCGTTCGTCACCTTTCGCACATCTGGCGCCCGTCCCGATTCGAACCGTGCCTTAAAACGAATTGCCGATAGATATGTAGTGACCAGAATCGAAAGCCATAAATCTCAGTGAAGGAGCTAGCGTCGCTGCCACTCTCCATTTCGCCTGCGATCACGCACCCAAGCCAAGACATCTCTCACCATGTCCAAGTCGTCATCCTCGTCGACGCCGCAGGATCCCAAGGAGGCCGCGTCCGACCGGCTCCGGGCCGTCGTCGAAGCCAACACGAGAACTCCCGACCCTGACGGCGCCATTGGCGCCCTGTTCGCCTTCTGGAACCGCATCCGCCCGATCTTCGCTGAGAACACCGAGTCCCGGGGACTCAAGGCCCTCGACGATCTCGCGCTCGCCGT
>KV725150.1:20343-73613 GCA_000500205.2 Phytophthora lateralis
ACACCGAGTCCCGGGGACTCAAGGCCCTCGACGATCTCGCGCTCGCCGTCATGGCCGACGACCCGGCGCTTCCTGTCTTGCTCGGCAAGCCCGTCATCTTGCTACCACCTTCGGACGTGCAGGGGCCTGGTCAGCCACCCGCGCACATTTTGTTTCAACCGTCCCCCGTTCCAGCTCGTGCCTCCAAGCGTCCCGTTACCCGCAGCTCAGCGCATACCAAGCCCAAGTCTACTAAGAAGCAGAAGACCTCCGTGACGTCAGTGGCCAAGAGGCCGACTTTCGAGTTCGAGTTGCCGGATGGTGTACCGGATCGTATCAAGAAGGACTTGGCCGGTCTGGTCAAGGCCGCGGCCTCTCTAGGCGAAGCACCGTTCCGAGTAGCGTATCCATGGTGCAGTCAGCGCGTGTGGTACACCCCCAAGGAGCACAAGGAGCTCCATCTCGCCCACTAGGGAAACCGTTTCGGGCTTTCGCTGCCCGACCTGCGGACCAGCGAAGTATTTCGCTGTATCGAGTGGTGCGTCGTAGAATGGATGCCGGTGAGTTTCTGTGAGAGCCCTCTGGTTCGCAAGAACGCCAAGATGGATCCGATTGCTGCAGCTACGCTGAAGAAGTACATCAACCTGCTCTACGGACACGTCCATGACGTAGTCGTTGTCAAGCTTCCTGATCTGTTCGGTATTGCCCTTGACGGATGGTCGAGTGGTGGGCGTCACTTCGTCGCGATCATCGCCGTCTACAACGGTACTAGCACCGCCAACGACGGCCAACGCAACCCCAGCTACGACGATAGTATCCAGTGCCTCTCGCGCCGCTTCGTGCTTCTAGCATTCTGCCCGTTTGCCGACGAAGAAGACCTGGGAGCACAGAGCTTGTACGACCTGATCGCCGACACTTTGGCGACTTTCAACAAGCCTTGGAGCTCTGTGCTGTTCATGATTGGCGATAATTGCTCCGTCAACCAATCCATTGGCCGAAAAGCGGGTGCTCTGTCATTCATTGGCTGCGCTAGCCACCGATTCCAGCTGGAGGTCAACGACTTCTTGGGCGATGAAGAATCCCTATTGGCTAAAATCCACGCGTTGATTAAGCATCTGAGCCCTATCAAGTGTCGTGCTGCACTTCGCGAGGTGACACCGATGGCGCCGGTCATGTGGAACGCTACTCGTTGGTCGAGCACGTTTGCTATGCTCGAGCGCTATGTCAAGCTGCATCCAGTACTCCTCGCACTTGATCACGCGACGGCGACCCAGCACGGCATGGTCAATGTTTTGCTGACGGACGAAGAGGCAACGCACGCCCATGAGCTGTTGAAGAAGCTGGGGGAGCTGAATGAGGTAACGAAGGCACTCCAACACTCCACGCTGACGTTAGTTGGTGCCCGTTGTGCATTTGATCTCGCTGCCCGCAAGTACCCTCGGATGAAAACGCGACTGGCAAGCGACGCACCTGTTGTTAACTACCCTGAGCTAGAAACTGGAATTGTGAAGATTATTCTGGGCTCGAGGTTGAGCGCACGTGAGCAGGCGGCATGCGCTTCTTTCAAGTGTTCTAGAGGCGATGTCACCCCAGCGGAGGAAAGCCGATCATTTTTGGCGTCTGCGTTCAAGAAGACGAGCAAGTCTCGGGCTGCTGTGTACATGGCTCTGGAGTGGGTGCCTCTAACGTCAAATAAGTGCGAACGCTTCTTTTCGCAGACCAAGCTCGTTTACTCGGACTTGCGGAAAAGCATGGACCCTGACACGCTCGAAGTCCTGATGTTTCTTTCCTTCAACAAGGAGTGGTGGGACGCAGCTAGTGTACAAGCAATTAGACAGAACATGCGCCGGGAGCTGCAGGAATAACTGCGTTATGATTCTTGCGTTGATATGCTGATGAATAAATGAACAATGCCATATTGAGGAGCCCTGCCTGTGGTGGCGACTTGCACATGCAGATCATGTATGCTGCCCCCAACATTCGACATTATGATCTGTTGACGCGCGTCATCGAAAACCTAGACCATCCTCCCCGTATTTTAATATTAAAATAATAGTAGCGAGGGAGTTACATAATACGCCTAGTATTTTGCTTAGCTTCACAGTCAACATCGATAGATTTTGGAGACACAGGTTCGTATACGCATAAAGTTCGCTTATATCGCTCGTCGGAAAGGAAGGCAAACTGCAGGGCAGGGATTGTATTATATTAAAATAACGTTAGTTGGCAAGCTCACAATTAAATGTTAACATTAAAAAGCCTTGTCCGTTTGACAGGATATTTGACACTAACAATACAGATTAACTCATTTGCTTAATTTTTTTTGAGATAGCACAGTAAGGAGGATGATGAGATGTACAAGCTTCAGCAGGCGTTAATGCTGCACGCTGGATTGTTTAATAAGTCGTGGCGTGGCATCACCACCCACACACGAGCAACAGGATGGCACACACCTTGGCGGACAGGGCGATATCGACGAGGACAAGCATCCAAACATACCTGGAAGGAGACTTGCAGCAAGGGACGGCATGGAAAGATGTACTGCGGCAAGTCGACAGAGACATGGAGCTGTGGAAAGACAACGCGGCAAGCACAACGCAAGAGGCAGTTGTGGCCGACTGCCCGTAGGGCCGCCGGCAGGAAATGGGCGAGTGAGAGCTGGACCCGGGGTAAGATAAGCTAGTTTTCGGCCTAAGGACGAAACTAGAATGGACATAGGAGTCGTTAGCAATAATTGACAACAGTGTACCTCGCTGAAAAACGGATTGATAGCGTGATTTCAGACAGCCAGTGTAAGGGTATCGTAAGTTAATAAACATCGTGGGTCCAGCTTTTATCTTCTTGTAAGACCCGCAGATTCGACTTCTGTGAAAGTACCTTACTGCATCGAATTGTGAGAGGGTGTTACTGTGGCACCTTAGCACCCCTGATGCAAATGTCGCGCGTGCGGACCAAATTTGAGCATCAGCATGGACCACTGCGCTCTGTTGTTGATCGCCGTACAAATTTCCGGGTTAGTATACGTGCAGCTTCTTCATCGTGCTCAAATTGGACGACAAGGACAAGTTCAAGCTGATCGAGAAGGGTCTCAAGGTCGACGAGCGTAACCAGGACGAGATGCGAGTGCGTATATCTAGTCCGCAGACGTGACCAAGGAGCTCTACCATCCAATTCGTATTTCTGGAACTAACCAACGAGCACCCAGCAAGGAGCCGTCCCATGATCCTACAGTCTCGTGGTTTAGCCTTGGGGAAATACTGCCTGCTGGCACTGGGCCGCCGTAACGTGTGGTTTTTGATTCGATCTACTTCGAAGTATTAAAATGCTAGGGTGGCCCGTTGCAACTGAGTCACAAGTTCTGGAGGCAGTATGTTACACATCTTGAAGTAGATCTTCGATCTGCTTTTAGAATGTGCAACCGCCCTGCGCAAATTGAAAGCGAGGACTGTAATACCGACCCAGCACTCGCTCTCACTGAGAGCGAGCGCTGGACCGGTATCAATGCCATATTACAGTTCCCAGACTTGGCGAGAGTCGGCAGGCATGTGCACGAGCAAAAGATAGGCAAACCGAATACATATAATACAACGACTTAGCAGATGTGACGTGATGAACAGCGTAAACTTGCTAGAAATGGGAACCGGATACATGTACATGCATATAATAACAATAACCATTCAAAGAGCTACGACAGGAAATGGCAGGTACAACTGAGCCCACGATAAATTCGTCACAGGTCTGCTGCACTACATTGTCTCTTTTTGAACTCCATGATAAGACCCGAATGTCGCAGCCCTCTCAAGTACTTATTAGACGTATAATAACATGCAGAGCAAAAAGCACAACATGGAAGATGTATTAATTTTAGTTTCGCCATTTTTGTGCGGTCCCGACAACCCTTCAGGGGAGGTATATTATACCTGTGTTTAAACGCATAAAAAAAAAATGGTACTCGCGGTGAGAGAAGTGCACGTTGCTGGTGCGTGAAACCGATATTCAGCGTGAATACAATAACAGGACAGCCATGCGCGAACTTCGCTCGAAAAACCAGTCTTGACGTTTCCCTGTTGAAGTTTTCAAATACTTTACTGAGGACTTTGGTGAATGCTTGCCGAATGTAAGTTGCTGTTGACGAAACAATGCGTATTCCATACTTAAAATAACCTGGCAATCTTGTATATCGGCCGTAATACACATGGTGCTTGTGAAAGTTCGAGATGAAGTGGCGCGTGCGGACTACTTTGTGGGACAACGTTCAACATATTAGTGGTAGTGGCTTGTAGGAAGTGTTCATCTCCCTCTGCTTAGGCACCGCACCGTTCTCTCGGTCTCTGTAAACTTGTACTCGAACGCACGTGGACACTATTAATAATAATATGATAATGCATGTTCGTCTGCCTCGTAAACGAATTTCTCAACTCAGTGGGAAAAAAGTAAGTCGACGCTTGGGGCTGAAAAAAATACCAGAATACGGTCAAAATCGCTAGTGCCATCACAGAACCATTGTGAAAACCCGTACAGCACCTGATCACATCACTTCAACTTCAATATTTCGTGCCACAAGAACCGCTTCGTAGTACAAATTTGCGCCGCAAGTCGTCGAATATGTTGACCCTGGAGATCAGTTCGAAGTACAATGGAGAAACGATGCCAGGTTTGCTATGTTTGTGCGGCACTGGCGATGATGATCTAGAACGGCTTGCATGTAAACCAGGACCAAGGAAGCTTTTGCGATGGGTACCTCCGGAACCGAATACTTGACAGCGTATTCCATATTTCCTTCGCGAATATATACGTTCTCGCGTCCACAACCCGCGCCAAAACCGTGTTGTGACAACAAATCTCGCGAAGCCTGGACGAGCAGCCGACGCCTCGCGCGAGGAACCAGTCAGCATGTACCATGGGGCGGCTCGCGACCACGGGGACAAGGTGCGGCGCGGCGTGTTGCACGTCCCTTCCTCTCTGTTTAACTCTATTTCTTGACCTATGAATCCTGTGAATCATTTTCCACAGAAGCGCCAGCGCCTCACGCCCCCGCCCAACGAAGTGTGGATGGAGGCCATTATGAGCAAGGGCAAGGCGCCAGAGGGTTACATACCGGTAACGTCGGGCCCCGTGCCCCCTGCCACGTCGTCGGCGGGTTGGCAGGGAAGGGCCCCGGACCGGGAGGCGTCACCCCCGCAGTATCAGCAGTACTCTACCGGGTACCAAGGGAGAGCGATAGAGCGTTCTACCGTGTACCCACCCCAAGGGAGAGTGGTGGAGAGCTCGACAGGTTACAGCGCACAAGGGGGTTACACGCAGGCGAGAACAGTGGATGCAGCGGGGTACCAAGGGCCGGCTGAGTACCAAGGTAGAACGACTGCAGGTTACCAGGCTCGAACAACAGGTTTTCAGGAGAGAGCGGATATATATCAAGAGAAGGTCACGCAAGAACGCCTTACAGGGTCTCAGCAACCGGCGGAGACGTCGACGGTGTTCAAGGGGAAGATGGCGGAGGACTACAAGAGAGAGAGGAAGCTGCCCCCTCGAGTGGAAGAGATGCTCCGAGAACAGGTGAATTTGGATGAGTCCGTGCTGCACGATGCGTTCGCTGTGGCCATGGAGGACTTGATTCCGGAGCAGGAGGCCAACTTTGTGGCCAAGGGACTGTGCCATTTGTGTGGAGCGGGCGACAGCCACTATGTGCCCGTGGTGAATTTCTGCCCGCATGCGGATGAGAAACATTCTCTGTGTCGCGAGCATCTGCGCAGTGTCTACCGAGTGAGGCTGGAGGCGTTGTTCGTGGGCAGGAACGGCTCCGCGCCCAACCGACGGCTGCTGCGTTGCTTGGTTTGCACGAGCGGATGTCCGTGCACCTCGTGCACGCAAGTAAAAGTCCTGGAAGTTCAGAAGTATAAGCGCTATCTCCTGGACACGCTTCGTCGCAATGGGCAGGGTGGCACGGCTGTTGTGAAAGACAATCGCGCGCCTCCAGCTACCCCAACAGGATCCGATGGTCGAATTGCGTTCAGCGGTGCCCCAAATGTGGGTAGCAGCGACAGCCACCGTTACGCTCAGTATCCGCCCACCCCACCAAGTGATGGTCGTGAACCCGTTGTGCGCGGTGAAGTTTCTGCTCGCGGCGTTGAGGACGGGCGGTCGTGGGAGGGACGCAGGCAAATGCCGACCCAGCAGTCCGACTACGGGCAGTATCCGGCGGGTGAACGCGATAGCTACACCCCAAATATGCAAGCGCAGCAGAAGCCTTTGCCTCGTTACCCTCCTCTTCCCAAGCGTGCGGCAAAGGATACTCCTACTGATATGCTGTCTGTAATCGCTGACAGTGTGCACGCTGTTGATCCCCGAGTTACTGCTAGAGTCGCTTCGCCGCATGTTCACCAAGGTTCAGCGGAATCACCAACTGCGGCTACTTTGTTGAATTGCGCCGAGTCAGAGAAGTCTCTGGTACATCTATTAAGCACGCTGAACCAAGATACGGAGCCTTCGTCGATGGCGATGGATCTGAGTGCCAGCAGTCAATCCAGCAAAGGTAGCACACATCACCAGGGTGAATTACGATATGGTACGAATGGAATTGTAGCTAGGAAGGGAAGCCGTGGATACGCACAAGATTCTGGCGATCAAGGTTCTGGCGATGAAATGGAAGCGTCCTCTCGGTTAAACCCTGAACGAGGTATTGCCAACAGGCGCTCCCAAGGAGATAGCCCATATCAAGATCAATCATCGACCAGCTCGATGGACTCGGCAGATGAAAGTACTTCTCGTGATCTCTCCAGTGCAGGTGCACGGTCAGCAGAAGAAATTCGCGCACGGAAGCGAAAACCAAGCGAAAGCGATGCGGAAGACAAACGTGATTCAAGCGATATACGCAACGATCCAAGGTTAGCGCGCCACGATGAAAGCTCTACCAGTGAACACAACGATGAGGAGAAAAACCAATACCCGTCCGAAGCAAGACCAATGCTTATCCCCCAGCTAAATGGTAATGCGAAGCCAAACGTAGCCGAGGCAGGATCTAAAGGAAGTCGTTCAGCGGAATCGTCACCGGCTTACGGCCCAGTTCGTCAACGTCATCTGAAGGAAAGTCGTTCAGCGGAGTCATCACCAGCGTATGGGCCAGGTCGCCCGCGCCAGCAAAAAAACGATACACCGAGTAGTGTTTCAGTTGCTCCTCGCGCGGAGAGGAAGAGCCCCCCACAAGACCATAAGACTACTCCGCCCCCAAAGCGGGGAAGAGGTAGGCCTCCTAAGAATGCCAAGCGACTGAAACGAGACGAAGAAGAAACAGAGGATGAAACCTACAATCAAGCAGATGAAGAAGACGAAGAAGATGACGAAGATGAAGGCGATGATTCAGATAGCGAGCTCGACATGAACTTGGATTTCTGTGAGGTTTGCCAAGGTGCTGGTGATCTGGTGTGCTGCGACAAGTGCCCGCGTTCCTTCCACTTGAAGTGTCTGCACATGAAAGAGAGTGACTTACCGGAGGGGGATTGGCAATGCGCCGAGTGCCGGAAGCCGTCGCGTTTCGATTTGTATTCCACAGCTGTGGCTTCAGAGCAAAGCTTGCTGGACAAGTGCCTGAAAATTGTCACGTGTCTGAAGTCGCATCCATTTTCAAAGCCATTCCTCACACCTGTGGAGAACATTCCTATGTACACGCGAGTGGTGAAGCAGCCGATGGACTTGTCGACAATCGAGAACAAGCTGAAGAAAGGAGCGTATATTGTGGACAGCAACACAGTGGCGGCCGGTGTCAAGGAGCTTGATTTTACGCACTTTGCCAACGACATTCGCCTGATGTGGTCGAACTGCAAGCTCTTCAATGACGATGGATCGGGTATCACGCGTGCAGCCGACATTTTGTCTGCGGGGTTCGAGAGGTTGTACAAGGAGTCAATTGAGCCACCGCTGACAACGTAGCGGTTGCCCAGTGAATTGGGTTTTGGGAGCCTCCAACATGATTTAGAGCCCGAGACTGCAGACGAAAAGCTCACGGAGCATCAGAGCAACCGTGAAAAAGCCGTCCGCTGTGACCTGTGACGTCGGTATCTAGGAAGGTGTTCAAGTAAGTCGCCTGTGCATTCCGCGTTGTGCAAATGGAGATGATAAGTATGAGTGCGTACCATGCTATTCTTATGTTTGTTCTTGTGGCGTCGTTCTAAGTTTACGCTTTGCAGTTTCTAGGGCAGAAGGCAGACCACAATCACAAGAGCCGACTTCCCCGAAAGTCTGCTGGTCGTCTCGGTCGCGATGGAGCTTGCTTTGGACGAAGAGGGCGCCCAGGTGACGGCGGTGACTTCGTACGATCCGAACTTCCCGCCGGTCAACATCTTGGACGGGTATGATGTGTCCTGCTTCGACGTTAGCAAACTTCTGTAACCTTGCTGCCTTGGTTTTTGCAGAGAGCAATCGTCCAAGTGGGTGACGACAGGAAGCTTTCCTCAGGAACTCGTGGTTCAGCTTGCAACGACAGCTTCTGTAGTTCGTGCCAAGATGTGGACACGGAATGTCAAGGAAGTGTCCGTAGAAGCGTGCAGTGGACCAACCCCGACCAAATGGGAGAAACTCTTCGATGCCAGTGAGTAAATAATTTGGTTGTCTTAGCGATCTACCAGCTAATGGGTGTTTGCCATTACCAGAGCTCAAGGAGACCGACGGAGAGATGCAAATTGTAAGCGACAATGTCAAACCGACGGATGCCTCCTTCATCAAGTTTAGGATCCTCTCTGGCTGGGACGATTTCGTGCAGGTGCACCGGGTGAGCGTGGAAGGCTCGACATCCCGCCGGTAGATGATAAACAGCTCTATATATCTGCGAAATGCAACGAAAACTTCATTTTCTCTACTTCTTGCCAAAAAACGAGGTCAACGACTTCATTCCGGTGCGATCCACATTAGCCAATTTGCTCTTCTTCTTGGCTGCTGCAGCGGTAGCAGGCGTCGAGCGCTTGGACCCGCTCTCGGGCGTCTGACGTCGGTCGAAGCGCCTGAAATTGTCCTGCGTACCACCTGCAGACTTGGCAGGAGTCTTCACCTCCACTTCCTTCTCCACCCTTGAAAACAACAAAAAAGCTCATAAGTTAAAAAAACAACCACACAAAAAAACGCTCTACATCAACGTACTTGAACTCTTTGCACAGTAGCCCGATCCACTCTTCCGGAAGGTAGTTCCCCACCACGTCAATGGCCTCACGATGATGGCGAGCGACGTCTTCCTCTTCCACCTCCCCACTCTCTTTCTTTTCTTCCTGTCCTGGTACATTCACCTGTTCCGCGAACGCATCACCTTTGGCCGCTGTCTTCTCCTGCGTGGCCAGTACAGTAGCCACTTTCTCCACTTTGGACTTTAACCACCCTGTAACTTTACCCTCATTCACCTTCACATAGAGGTTGTCCACCCCGTCTTCTCCTCCCACCGCCTGCACGTCACAGATCGTCTCCAGCACCGTTTGATCTAGCGTCGAGAGCTGCAGCAG
Organism: Phytophthora lateralis; assembly: GCA_000500205.2. NCBI lineage: Eukaryota > Oomycota > Peronosporomycetes > Peronosporales > Peronosporaceae > Phytophthora > Phytophthora lateralis. Next base: position 29,805 of record KV725150.1, read on the forward strand.
CCATGTGTTCCCATTTTGCGCCAAAAGGTCAAACACCGACGAGAACCTTTTGCGCTGGACCCATGCGGCGTCCAGCAGCACAAAAAGCGCGTCCATGGGCGAAAAGAGCGTGACGGACCCATTTTGCACCACCGAGTTGCCCAAAAACCAACTCCGCGCGCCCTCGGGCGGCTGCACGCGCTGCAGCTCCAGCAGTCGGCGGCGTTCGCGGTCCAGTGCCAGTTGCCGCGTCCGCGTAGCGTCCCCTGAGCCGTGCGAGGACCACACGACCACTGAGAGCAACGGAACGTCCGTCGCGTCCGCGTGGAAACGCTCCAGGTTGGCGGACGCCGGCAGCGCCGACGGCACGACCGCTAGCAACTTGCGACCCATTTTCTGACGATTGGATACCCTTTTTGAAGATTTCCCGCCAAATAAATGGGATTATGGTTATTTCCGCAGACCCACTATTGGCACCTGCAGATGGGTACACTTTGGAGCGCGCCAAAAAGGTTTTGGCTGCATTTGCTGAAAAGCAGCCGTGGAGTGACAATGGGGAAGAAAGGTGCTGTATATTATGGGCTGTTTGGGGGAGACCCATTTCACTAACATACAAACGTGCTCATGTGACGTTAGCTGCGCCCAAGACGCAGCGGTCCATCATGTCGTTCTTCGGTGCGGGGGCCCCCACGCCGTCCCCCAAAAAGCGCAAACCGGCGGACGACGCGTCGCAGAAACCCGCCGATAAACCCGTGAAGAAGGCGAAGAAAGAGAAGCCGCAAGAGCAGAAGAAGACAAAGAAAGAAGAAGAGGAGAAGAAGACACAAGAAGAAGAAGACAGGGAGGAAGAGCAACAGGTGGAGGAGGAGCCCGAGGACGTCGACATGCAGGAAGAAAAACAAGAACACGAAGAAGAAGAAGCCACCAAGACGAAACGTACGTTGTCTCTTTATTTTGATGCAGCTACTTCGAAGTATTTGGCAGTGGCTAATTGAATGATGATTTTTTATTTTTTTGCAGCTGGCCGTCGTCGTTTGCGCCAACGGATCGTGGAGGAGGAGGATGAAGACAGCGACATGGATCTGCCCATGGCCTCGGAGAAGAAGAGGGAAGTGATCGATATGACGTCACCGGAGAAGGAAAAGAGTCCCAAGAAGAAAGAGACGAAACCCTTGACGCCAGTGAAGGCCAAGAGTCCCACGAAGGAGACGAAGAAGCCCGTGGCGCCGAAGAAGGAGAAGAAGGTAGAGAAGGAGGCTGAAGAAGAGGAAGTTGAAAAGATTGAGCAGAAGAAGGAGCCTGAAAAGACTGACACGAAGAAGGAGGCAGTGTCACCTTCTGCGACGAAGGCTGGGTTCTTCTCCTCGCAAACTGCGAAGAAGAGCAAGGCCAAGGCGACTCCTGCTAACGATAAGAAGACGGAGAAAATTAAGAGTGAGACGGAGTCCGAGTCGAAGAGCACGGTGGGTAAGAAGGAGGAGGCCAACGCAGCAGAAAAGCAGGAAGAGGAGAGTGACGAACCCCGTGAGACTCCTTATTTCGCTCTGGCGCACTTGTTTGCCAAGATTGAAGAAGTCACGGGCCGTCTCGTCATCCAAGACCTGCTCACTGCATTTTTCCGTGATGTCATTCGTCGTTCTCCGGGTGACCTGTTGGCTTGTATCTACCTCTGCGTGTGCGTTGACTTGGCGCCCCCATTTGAGAACCTCAAGATCGGCATTGGTGACGCTATCCTGATGAAGGCTATTGGCGAGGCAACGGGTGCCAACCTCAAGTTCATCAAGGAAATGTACAACAAGGAAGGTGATCTCGGTAAGGTTGCGCAGAATGCGCGATCGAAGCAAAAAACGCTTTCCTTTGCCTCTATGAAACCCGCAACTTCTAAAGCCAGCGGTCTCACTGTCCAGCATGTGTACAACCAGTTCGTCAAGATCGCGAAGATGACCGGAAACAACTCGCAACAGCAAAAGTGCTCCATCATCAAGGGCTTGCTGGTGAAGTGTGAGAAGGAAAAGAAGTCCCAAGGCGACGGTGCACAGTCTGCTGAGGGAGCCAAGTACATTATTCGTGGACTTCAGGGTAAGCTCCGCATTGGCTTGGCCGAAAAATCGATCTTGATGGGATTGACGTACGCGTTCATGACGGACAAGGACTACAAGGATAAGGAGAAACAGCAGGAGGCACTTACCTTTGTCAAGAAAGCCTTCGCTGAGTGCCCAAGCTATAACGCTCTGGTGGCAGCGTTTTTTGAAGTTCAGAAGGAGGCATCTGCTCCTTTCCTTCGTGTGAAAGATTTCGCAAAGGTTTCTGAGAAGTGTGTGCTCACGCCAGGAACGCCCGTGTCTCCTATGCTCGCGCGTCCGACCAAGGCGTACGCAATGGTGTTCGATCGGTTTGAGGGCAAGCCGTTCACGTGCGAGTACAAATACGACGGTGAACGCGCGCAGATCCACATTCTTCCAAACGGCGAAATTGCCATCTTCTCACGCAATTTTGAGAACTCCACGGAGCGTTTCCCGGATGTCAAGTTGGCGATCTCAAGTGCCTCAAGGGAGGGTGTCGTTCAAAGCTGCATCGTTGATGCAGAGGTGGTTGCTGTGGACCGCGCCACTAACAAGCGCCTTCCATTCCAGATTCTGAGCACACGCTCTCGAAGGGTATGGCACAAAACTGTCGATAATATCTCTATGTTGTGTTGGATTCTGATTTTACTTGCATTGTGATCGCAGAACGTGAAAGTGGAAGACATAAAGATCCCTGTTTGTATTTATGCTTTCGATTTGCTGTTCCTTAACGGCGAATCATTCCTGGGTACCCCGCTGGCAAACCGCCGTGAAAAGCTGCGGGATATGTTCGAAGTGAAGCCCGGCAACTTTGAATTTGCTACTTCCTTAGATGTGGAGGATGGTGTCGATGTAAAGGATAATGCTGAGGCGATGGAAGAAGCGGTTGATAAGGTCCGCAATTTCCTGGAGGAGGCTGTGCGTGAGAACTGTGAAGGATTGATGGTGAAGACCCTAGAGAGGGAGGCGACATATGAGCCGGCCAACCGCTCGCACAAGTGGCTGAAGCTTAAGAAGGATTATCTCGATGGTATTGGCGATTCCGCTGATCTGGTTCCGATCGGAGCGTTCTATGGACGTGGTAAACGTACTGGTGTCTACGGCGCGTATTTGCTTGCATGTTACGATCCGGACACTGAAATGTACCAACCCATTACAAAGTTGGGCACCGGTTTGTCGGACGAAGTGCTCAAGCAGTTCTACGAACAGCTCAAGGAGAAAGTGGTCGACAAGGCGCCAAACGATTATGCTGTCAACGAAGGAATTAAGCCTGACGTTTGGTTCGAAGCTAGCTGCGTATGGGAGATCCTGGGCGCAGATTTGTCCATCTCGCCGAAGTACACGGCAGCCATCGGCCTTGTGGCGAAGGACAAGGGCATCTCCCTGCGCTTCCCCCGCTTCATTCGCATCCGTGACGACAAGGAGACTACGCAGGCAACCAACTCTTCACAGGTCCGATCGAACTTCTGGTTTCCAGCTGTAAATGTGTGTGTTCATGATCCAGCACTAACTGTTGTATACCTTTGATTCCCCCCCCCCACTATTTCCTGTAGATTGCCGATCTGTACAGAGCTCAGGGTCTCACGACTATGACGACTGGCGAGGAAGAGGAGGATGCCGATATGCTCATCTAGGAACAAGGGGAGCTAATCCCGATTACCGTCCCACCGGTAAAACTTAAGACACCCATATCCAGTCTACTGTTGTGTATATTGCGTCACCCTGTTGGTTTTTGTGCAGGTGTCTGTGATGAAGAAGCTCGCCAGCGAAACGTTTTTTTCTCTTCTGGAAACGCTCAGCACTGGGCAGGAAGAGCGGGCATTTGGCAAGTGGCGCCTAATTATAAAAGGCTATGGGTGATAGAACCTTCCTGTGGGGCGGAACAAGCCCCCCGCCGCGCAGAGCTACGGAGTTCGGTGGCCGTCGACGTCACGATCAGCAACGTCTTCTAGTGGAGTTGGAGCTTGATGACTCGATGTACCAAGGCACCCTACGAGCGGGTATGCGACAAACTGCGCCATGGCAGTCGGAAGCTACTTTGAGCAGGAGAACGACCTACATAGGGGACATAAACAACAGTCGAAGATTCCAGCCTGGATATGAGCAAGACTTCAGTGCAGAACCAAAGCCACGACTCCAATCACGAGCTGCCCGAGATTCTGCGGCCAAACCGCTTACGGAGCGACAAATGCAGCAGCTTCAAGCCAGGAGGCTTTCCAGTCCCTACAAGCTCAAACAACAGGTGGAAGGCACTCGAAGTGATGCGGCACCTCACCGCTACCAACAATCTCCTCACAACAGCAATGCAAACTCTGTACAGCGTGCGACTCGCTCGCCACCATCACAGCAGTCCCCAGCTCAGATTGTGATCGAGTCAATCCGACAGAACATGCACCTACGCGACCAAGTGATGGCACATTTACAGCAAGAACTCATGGGGGTACTGCCGTTGCATCGAGCATCGCACGTGGAGAAAAAAGTGCCGCAGCGAGTGGTGAAGCTACTGAATAGGATGCGCAGTCTGGCACTTGCAGTGGTGGAGGCAGTGGTGTACTTAAGCAGTGAGCTTGGGGGCTCTGATGGCGTGGGCGTTAGTGCTGAACACGAAATCCTGGAGCAAGAATTTTACGGGTATTTGATGCAGATGGTGTCTTCCGACACGGACTTCCTGGCGTGTTCGCCACCGCTACAGCGCTTTTTCGAGGACTTTGAAGTGAATTTGACGCGCAATCCATTCGTAGATGGATTATCCTTGGACTCGTCGGAGGTGCTGCTCTGTTCTTGTCATCAAAGTTCATCGTCCGGCGCTTTATTTTGCTCTGCTTCATCGTCATCGACGTCTCTTTTGCGGTTATTGACCCATAAACTGGAAACATTTGCGCTTCAGACCCAACGATACCTCCAAGGCTGGCAAATGTTACCAGCGGAACGTGTGGCAGCAGCAATGCTACACTTGATGGACCTTGAGACACGGTACAACGCTGTTCGAATGATACCGATATATCTGCAGTCACATGGAGAGCATAGGAAGCACTTGCATCAACACCGTGTACCAGAGCGTGTGTCGTATGGATATGGTACATTTGAAGATGAACGGATGCAACGATTGGATCGTCAGGGTTCTCGAGTATCTTACACAGGAGGCCACGATACATCTCGAAGTGAAAAAACTGTAGTGGAGGCGTGGGCTGGCTCACCAACATCGAAGACCGTAGAGAAATTGAACGCTCGACCACCTTCTGAGCGAATTTTATCCTCTTCCGTGCCCGATCAGTTGCTGCCATCAACAACCTCAAGTGTCTCAGTTCGAAGACCTTCAAAGAACGAGAGCTCTAGGTCAGCAACGCCCCCAACATCAGCCTGGACACCAATTTCTAGTCCATCCGATTCAGGATCTGTGAAAAAAGACAACACTGATTTGGAAAGTGCTGCGTCACCAGTTTCGGGCATTCACCGATCTGGAAGGGAGTTGTCTGCTGAACGTGTTGGTACTGGCTTTGGAGGGGAGGATGATAACGTGGAACTGACTCAAATAGTGCTGCCACTTCCCCCACTGGATACAGCAGCGCTAGCAAAAGCTTCGAGCAGAAGCAATCAGTCTGATCGACCTGCATCCAAAAAGAAAAGCAGCAACTTTGAGGACAAATACGACCATCGTAGCATATTCGTCGATGGTGGAATGCAAATGAGCAAGCCGACTACATCAGCAGCTGGAGCTGCTAGCGAGAAAGACGAGGTACCGATGACGATACGATCAGCAAGTACGTTGTCCGCACGATCAACTCGAGATGAAACGATGCAGGTTTACGAGGAGGGACCTGGAAATCTGGTTAGTGTGAGGAGACCATCCATACCCGTTGTGACTAAGGACCGATCTCAGCGAGGAGTCGACAACTTGGATATTGTGCCAGGCCCGATAATCACCGAAGCAGATTTTTCGGAGTCGGTGGAGGGGCGTGGAAATTATGTACGTCTTGAAGAACCTAGGCTGTTCAATGCTTCAGAGCCTGATGTTCTACTTTCCTCTTTCCAGATTGGACAGTTGACTTCCTCACGTAATACCACGGACAACTGGATGAATGTTCAAGCGCCTTTAATCACTGCGAAGGAGATTACATCGTCTGTTGAATATGGCGCGGAAAATGATGTCGAGGCGAATGATGATGGATATGAATGCGACTTTGAGTACTCATCGAACGAGGCATTGTCGAGTATAGCGATGGCGTTGCAGATGCTACCGAGTTTTTCTTTTTCGGAGTCTGCATTAACCGATGAAGTATTGAAGCCTGAGGAAGCAATACCACCCAATGCGGCTAAAAGCATGGATTCAAGTAGTGCAGAAGGACTTGAAGCAGATCGTACGGAAAGTTTGCTTCTTCTACCAGAAATGGGAGCGACACTGTCAAGTGCTGGTGTATCTCCTGCTCCAACCAATAGATCTATGCAAAGTGAAGCTATCGTTTCGATGGAAAGCATTATACGTGATATGGAGAGCGTTGAGCAACGAACAGAGGCAGCGACACCAGAAGACGATGAATATGCGTACTCATCAAGCAGTGCTGTTTCGAACATCGCTATGGCTCTGCGTTTACTTCCAAGTGCCTGGAAAGACAACGCACTCGCAGCTCCTGAAGAGGAATCCGAACATCCAATGGAGAGTATTGAGGGTCGGGATTCTCCCAGAATTAACAGCTACCGATCGATTGATGAAGCACAGCCGCTGTTAAAAGACGAGGTGCATTTCAGCTCCTTTGAACCAGCAGTCGACGATATGACTACGTATTTCTCGTTATCTCCATTCCGTACCAGTGTGGCGTCTGACCCTGTGATGCATTCTTTTCCTGCTACATATCGATCAATTACAAGGACAACGACTAGTGATCAAGTGACATATTCCTCACCTCCTTCGTCTTGCTATGAAGCTCCATCGGTGGCGAGTGAAGATGTTGTGCCTGCTCCATCGCATAGCGATGCATCAACTATGATTAGAGACCAAGCGATACCCTCGTTGCCAGCTTCATCTAGTACTGGTGATGTACGAACAACGACAAGTGAACGGGCGGTGTATTCTTCACCAACTTCATCCCGTAGTGATGCACCAACGATGATAAGTGACCAGGTGATGAATTTGACACCTACTTCATCACGTAGTAACCCACGAGCAGTGGTGATTGGACAGGCAGCTCATTCTCCACTTCCTTCATCACGTAGTAACCCACGAGCAGTGGTGATTGGACAGGCAGCTCATTCTCCACTTCCTTCATCACGCAGCAATATTTCAGCAGCGACGAGTTATCAGGGTGACGATGAAAGCGAACCTTCCGAGTTCAACAGAATTTTCTCACTCTGTCGAGATATTCAAGTTGCAGCGTTTGACATGAGTCATTGGGTATCCCAACGCGAGGTCGAAGACCACATTCTGTCTGTAGCGCAGCCGTACTCGTCGCTAATGGGCTATTCATCGCCTACAAACCCGGTTTTGAATGCCCCAAAGTACTTGGAGCGAGAGCTGAAGATGCTGCGTCGAAACTTTACCTACTGGAAAGAGGCTTGCGCTGAGCAAAAACGAGCAAAGCAGGTCGTTCGCAAAGAAGTTGCGTGGCGGAAGATCAAGAAATTTATTAATCACCATCATCAACGACGATTGCAGGCTCGTAGAGACGAAGATCATCGTGTCCGATCGATCGCTGCGTGTCGAGTACAACGAAACTGGAGGATACACCGGCACCATCAGGAGGTGGTCAGAGGCAAAGCTATTTTCCGTACGATTCATATGCGATTCTATCGTATGCTCTTTTTCGTGAACATTTCCCATCGACAGTGTCAGCGAGAATATGCAAAGGAAAAAGTGGTTCGGTGGTGGAGACACCAGCGCTCGAGAGTCAAGAAGAAAAGGCAGCGTCAGGAAAAACTCGCTCGAGAAAGACAGCGACGATCGAGGGCCTTAAAAGACATTCAAAAGTTTTTGAAGGAAATTTTACTGCGCCGCAAGTTGAAAGCAGCTCAAGAGATGACCAAGAACATGATGTTTAAGGAGCAGTTAAAGTGGACAAAAGCTAAGCGAGACGTGGAGAAGAGCATGAAGCTCAATTCGAAGCATCGCCGAGAACTGATTGTGGATATGGACGCTAGGCTGGAGGAACTAGATCGCAGATGGAAAATTTCAGAGGAAGAAAGGTTGCAACTGCTTACGCACCATGAGCGAGTCGTACAACAGCAGCAGCATGCGGTTGAAGTTCGGCGAAGGCGACTGGCAGCAATGAAGATTCAAATGTTTTTCAGAGTTTGTCTTCTTCACGAGAAGCTGCAGCGAGTTGAGATGGAAAAGAAGCAGTATGCGCTTAAGCTTCAGAAGGAGCTGTTTGCGAAGGAAAAACTAGGAATTGAAACCCAGAAGCGCGTGAGCAAGACACGTACCCAAGTGCGTGTGCTGGAGCGTAAACTTGATCGGATGTCACAACAAGCATTGCAAAATGACGCCCGTCATCGCAATATTGTTCAAGCCCATCAAAATCGAGAAAGAGCTTCAGAAGAGTCTGCTGCTAGGCAGAAGATCAAAGGTTTTATCGATGCCCGGGTGCTATTCAGGAGAGCAGAAAACGAGAAACATCAATTTTTGCTGAAACAGGCACACCTTCAAGCAGAGAAGATGGAGATCGAGTTGATGTCCAGCGAAGATCAGCTTGAGCAGCGACGAACAGCGACATCGCTTACGCTTGACCTTCAACGACGCTTATCTGAGCTTGAAGCACGCTCTGAAGCCCTCTTACAGGCTAAAGACCAATTAGAAGCGGAGAAAGAGATGGAAGCCCATCAAGCAGCAGCATTTTTGGAGCACAGTCGAGTCGAGACTGGCATGCAGGTGATCGCTTCCTGGGTTTCAGGACAGATGCAGCTTTCAAAGTTCAGGAAGGAAAAGGCAGCAATCTGTGCTTCAGCGGCACGTGAGATGGAGGAGGAGAAACGAAGGCAGCGCGAAGAGATCGAAGCGAAGACGCACGAAGTTGCCTTGATTAAGGCTTCGAGCTTCATGCAGCAACGCGTCAGTCAACATCGCAATAACCGAACAGTGGGAATGATACGAACGCAGCAACAGCAAAAGTCTGCTCAGGATAAGGTTATTGCTGAGCGAACTCGAGCCCAACTAGTACAAGTCATCATTGAAGTCAAGCTTCTTGCCGAGTGTGAAACTAGCAAAAGTATCAGCCAAGCGCTTGATATTGTCGCTAGTTTTCACAAGAAATTGGAGCACAAGTCGACCAGGCTGAAGTACTATCGCAGTATGAATTGTGCTCGGAAAATTCAGCGAGCGTGGCGTCGGTGGATGCACCAGCAAAGAACTAAGCGTGCTCAAGAGCTGGCGCTTTGTCAACTAGAGGAAGCGAAGCAACGACAAGCCCTCGCTAGAAGGCTACAGACTTGGTGGAGAAAATGGGCACAGGAACAGCAGCGTCGGCGGGAGCAACAGCGAACTTTTGATGCGCACTTGGAAATGATCCGAGTTCGAGCCAATGTTCGTAAAATCCAAAGCGTATGGAGAGGTTGGGTCATACGCGAGCGAGAACGAAGACGTGACCAGCAGCTTTTGTTTGATGCACACCTGGAGTCCATTCGAGCTCGAGCTAACGTAAGGAAAATCCAAAGTGTGTGGAGGCGCTGGGTCACTCGCGAACGAGAACGTAGGCGCGCACAACAACTCGCTTTCAATGCGCATCTGGAAGTGATTCGAGTGCGGGTCAATGTTCGCAAAATTCAAGGAGTATGGAGACGGTGGGTTATACGAGGATGTGAACGAAGAAACCAACGGCAACAAGCTTTTAAAATGCATTTGGAAGCTATCCGAACACGAGCAAGTGCCCGCAAAATTCAAGGTGCATGGAGAAGTTGGGTTGTACGCGAGAGAGAAAGGAGGCACCAGCAACAACTTTTGTTTCATGCACGCCTGGAAGCCGTCCGAACTCGGGCAAACGCCCGTAAAATTCAAGGTGTTTGGAGGCGTTGGGTCATACGTGAGCGAGAACGAAGGCGTGAACAACAGGTTGCGTTTGATATGCGCCTTGAAGCTGTACGCACTCGTGCCAATGTCCGAAAAATACAAGTCGCCTGGCGACGATGGGTCATCCGCAATCGTGAACGAAGGAATGAGCAGCAACGGGTTTTCAGTGCGCGTCTAGAGACTATCCGTACTCGAGCGAGTGTGCGCAAGATTCAGGATGCCTGGCGACGGTGGGTCAAGCTCGAGCGAGATCGAAGGTACCAGCAACAACAAACGTTCGACGCCCATTTGGAAGCGATACGAGTTCGATCAAACGTGCGCAAAATTCAGGCTGTGTGGAGACGATGGGTCGAATGCAATCAGGTGCAAAGAGAAAGACGGCGAGTCCAACGCCTTGTGTTTTCCGGTACTCTTCGTATACAGAGGTGGTGGCGGTATTGGCAGCAACAACAGCGACCCAAAGCTGAACGAATCCGAAGTTTGCGCGTATCTAGCGCTCAAATGATACAAAGGAGGTGGATGCGATGGCAGAAGTGGCAACGAGCTGAGGAAGAAAAGACACGGCTTCAAATTCAAAGAGAGACTAGTGCGAGAAAACTTGAAAAGGCTTGGCGTCAATGGCGCGAATGGAAACGTAGACGAGAACTAAGTGCGAGGCGAATTCAAGAGAATTGGGAGAAGTGGCAAAAGGACAAAATGGAAGCCGAGCGCGTACAAATGCTGGCAATCACACTGATCCAACGGGATTGGCGGAAGCGGCAGTGTAAGCTGAATTTTGAAAAGGAAATGCAGCAGATAAGCTCGGCGAGGATACAACGCGCGTGTTATCGATGGTGGCAGCGACGAAGCATGGAGAGGAAAGCTGAATTGGAGCATCGCAAAGAAGACGAACAACTTCAGCAGGAATATCTGGTACAAACGCAGAATGCGAGTTCATTGAAAATCCAACGAAACTGGGGAAATCGACAACACCGCCGCAAAATGGAGCGGGAGCTTATTCAGCACGAGCAGCACATGAGTGCGCTCAAGATCCAGACATTGTGGCTCAAGTGGCACCATGAACAACAGGAAGAGCTGGAAAGGGATCGTATACGCCAGGAACAGTATGAAAGCTCTCTCAAAATTCAGCGAAGCTGGGGAATTTCCCAACGTCGACAAAAAGTGGCACACGAACGTCTTCGCCACAAACAGAATTTGAGCGCCTTGAAGATACAAAAGCACTGGCGAAGGAGGCGACATCTTCGTCTAGAGCAGCGACACAGGAAAAAGAGCAATGATGCTGAGCTTAAAACCTGCCGTACAAGTTCAACGGCGGAACTCAAAGCTGAAGGAGCACCAGGATCAAACCCCAACGCCGAACAATTTCAACGTGATCGTCAGCAACAGCTTGATGTCATCAAGCATCGATCCTATGGTCGATGCATTGCACGAGCAGTAAACAAATACCACCAAAACCGACGAGAAAATAGTGCAGCGACAAGGATCGAGGCGCTTTGGAAAGGAAAGTTATACAGGATGCAGTATTTGGCTGCCTTGGATGTTCAACGCGCTGAGGAGGTTCGTCAATATCGACTTATGGTATCAGTGTTCGCTAGTAAAGTGCAAACGTGTTGGCGGAGATGGAACTCTGGTGTACGACAACTGAAGCGTGCAGTTGTAAAGGATGACGAACTTCGTCTCATTCAGGAGGTAAAGGATATCGAGCGCAAAGTTCTGGTGGCTAAGCGCTCTTTTGCTGCTAATCGAATTCAGAGGGCTATCGTTTCTCGACGAAAATTGCACGATGCTTCGGGGGACGTGGTGATCACGAAGGAAAAAGTGCTCAAGCACGAAGAACTAACCGAGAAAGCGCTTGATAATGAACTCGTAGACTCGCTAGAGAACGACACACCAGTGTGCGATTTGCTAGAGCCGATTGAGACGCCAGTGGAGGATACGACTCGTGCTAATGTGGACAGTACCGTTGAAGACTGGATCCACCGAGAGCTACCTCACATTTTAACACGCAGTGTGAACCAGATTTTGTTTTATCATGATGCCGCGAGAGTCCTTCAGAAGTTTATTCGCGAGTACCAGAAGCGTCAAAGGATGCATTTCTACTGTCAACGTTCGTTTGCGCCTACAACAGGCAATTTGGACGATGGTGAGTTATTTTACTTCTACTTCAAAAGCGCTAGTGGCTGGCTAGAATGTGAAAGATCGAAGTTAAATGTCCCTGCTAGTTCGCGATTGGATTCCAACCAGGTACTCTCACCACTCCGACTTCGCTTCGACTCACAGACGACACGTAAATTGCTGCAACTGTTTGAACCGAGTGAAGAGCATTTGGCCTCTGACACTCAGCAAGTTCTTCGGGAACTTGCGACCGATGTGTTGCCGATACTTCAGTCTCCAGTTTGCTTGCAAGACAACGATAACCCGAGACTTGAGCTTTGCTACCACGATGTTGATGAAATGGAGCTTCCCCGTTCTGTTGCGCTGCTCCGGCAAATGGGTCAACGCCGTGCTCAAATACGACGCCAGCAGCTTCTAGAGATTGACACTAGTGTCCAGAATGCTCCAGCGGCGCTACCGTCGCCGATTGCCAAATCCACCCCACCATCTCCATCGAAGAAAGAAGTCACGATTTTCACTGCAGTCGAAAACGCTTCAGTGGAAGACGCTACGTTCCTTCAGCAGCGAGGTGCCGATATTGCAGCGGTTGAGCCAAAGATGCAACGCAGTGTGTTGCATATGCTGTCGTTCTCCAAGGAAAATTATCGATCGCGAGCTGAGATGCTGGAGTTTTTACTTGGTTGCGATGTAAACTTGAACGTCAACGCCGTTGACTGCAACGGTGATACGCCATTGATGTTGTACGCATCCCTTGGCCACCTCAACTTCATTCAGAAGTTGTTAGCTCACGGTGCCGACGTTCAAATGACCAACCGTAAGGGTCAAAATGTGCTACATCGAGCTTGTGAGGACGACCAGGTCGAGATTTGTGGTTTCTTGCAGCAGCTGATGATGAAGGACTCAATCGCCGAGAATATTATTCCGATAGAGACGATCTCAGCACTTGTACCAGCAGCGTTGTCACTTCACACGCCAGACAACGCAGGACGATACCCAGTGCACTGCCTCGCCGAGAAAGGGTTTATCGAGTGCATGAAGCAACTTGTGGTTCCTACTGAAGTGAACTACGAATGGAATTGCATGCTTCAAGCTCAAGGCAATTCACAAGGTCGAACAGCGCTGCACCTTGCTGTTTTGTCGCACGATACTGCCATGACAGCATTTCTGTTGACACCTGGCGGAGGTTCGAACGTCAACACCTTTGATGACTTGCATCGGTCTCCAGTGCACTACGCGGTAGAATCGCCTGCTGCTCTCTCGATCATTGCTCGGCTAGTGCAGCACGGAGCAAACTTGAACGTCGCCGATGAAAGAGGTGATACCCCACTGCACTGGACAGCATTTTCTGGTCGCACAGCGGTGGCACAGAATTTGCTGGCTCTGGGTGCAGACCCAACGTTTGTCAACAGCGATTGGGAGACTCCGGCACAGATCGCTGCGGCGTACGGTCAACTTGACTGCATGCGACTACTGCTTCAGGGCCAACGGAGGTCCAGAGCTGCATCTACAGGCGAATCGAAGGAGCATGTGCATCAGCAACAACCCGCATTAGCTCGTCCTGCTAGTGAGAAAACGGCACTGCAACGATTAGAGGAAGCTGTGAACCATCTCCACGAGAAGCAAGCTGCCGAAAACGATGAGGACACTAACCTGGATGTTGCAGACGGCGATAATGAAGCGACAACAGGAGCTCCTTTAGCTGAGCAATCACACGGAGGATATTGGGAGGAACTGCACCAAGACGTGCAGCTCGTAGAAGAGAGCGGGCAGTTCTCGTCAGAGGACGAAGATGACTTGCTCTTCGGCCAGGACGACGATTTCTAGCGGGTCAGTACAGACAGTGAACGAGGTCAGGGAACGCTTTACTTACAATTGTCGCCTTACCAACTAGGATTAGCAGCCGTAGCCGGGCAAAGTCGACTTGTTCGCTTGCTGGGCCAGGGTGATTCTCCAAACTTTAGGAAGCGGTGAATGGATTCTGTTGTTCGCATCCTCTGTGTTTTACTGTTGCTGCACACGTCGTTTTGCACACTGGATGGTGTTCTTTAGTAGCATGGCCACGGTCATGGGACCAACGCCGCCTGGCACAGGAGTGATGGCGTGTACGACCTTAACTGCAGCGTCAAAGTCCACGTCGCCCACGAGACGGTAGCCGCTCTTCTTCGAGCCGTCTTCCACGGGGTTGATACCCACATCGATCACCGTGGCGCCAGGTTTGATCCAGTCTCCTTGCACGAAGCGCGGTCGTCCAATAGCCGCAATGACGATGTCGGCCTCAAGCACACGCGCTTTCAGGTCCTGTGTACGCGAGTGGCACACGGTGACCGTGGCGTTGCGGTGCAGACACAGCAAGGACACAGGCAGGCCCACGATCTGGCTGCGACCAAGCACCACCACATGCTTGCCTTCCAGCGGGATGTTGTAATGGTCCAGCAGCTCGAGACAGCCCGCAGGAGTGCAGGGCAAACTGAACGGCGCCTCGTCGTGCTGACACGAGGCCTTCTTGGTGGCGAACTGGAAGAGCGCCGCGTGGCTGTCCGGGTGCAGTCCGTCCACGTCCTTCTTGGGGTCAATGGTGGCCAGGATGGCGTCCTCGTCGCAGAACGAGGGCAGCGGCAACTGCACAATGACGCCGTCGACGTCCGCGCGCTCGTTGAGCGTCTGGATGGTCGCCAGCAGCTCCGCCGTCACCTTCTCCGCGGGCTTCACGTTGCCGTCCTGCTCTAGAGAGATCTGCATCTTCCAGGACGCGATGCCCGCGGCGCTGCAAGCCTTCTGTTTCATGCGCACGTAGGTGGCCGAGTCCTTCCGGGAGCCCACGACCACAACGGCTAGGCCCACAGAGCGGCCGTGGCTCTTCTGGAACGCCTCGCACTGCGGCTTGAGCTGCTGCGTACGGACCACGTCGCTCGTGGCCTTACCGTCCAGCAGCAGAGGCGTCCGAGAAGCTGCAGTCATTGAGAGACGGTCTTGCAGGGTCTTATCTGGAAATGAGAAGTGAACTCTTGATTTTGTTTCACGCGACTATCGATTCGCATTCACTCCCGTTCCCTTTCTAAATTCATACTATTGCATTGTAAAGGGTATGAGCGTGATTGGTGGATAAAAGAGTAGCCAGATACTTTTTGTGGGGCCGATCGCAATCACAGGAAAATGTTACTGGAGCTCGGGCGCTTCGTGTTCCTGGCGCTGACGGACGCGGCCATGCTGCCGGCGCTGGACGTGATGAAGCGCAACCGCCGCCACTTTGAGCTGTTCGTGGGCGTGCTGCAGCTCGTGGTTTCTTTCTGGTTCAACGCCGCCGAGGCCTTCGACACGCAGCTGTTCCTCAAGGAGGATCAGTGGCACTTCCTCTCGGACGTGCTGTCTGTGGCCTATTTCCTGCTGCTCTGCGTGCACCTCATGGGTTACAAGGACGAGAACCACAACATCGTGCTGCGCTATGTGGCGTTCGCGGGTGCGTGGCTGCTCAAGACCAAGGACGGCTGGGACTCGGCGCTCTACGAGGGGCTCCTCGTAGTTTGCTACATCCTCGGCGTCGTCTACCGTCGCGTGGCCACGCAGAGCAGCAACATTTCCCCTCTAAACAAGCAGAAGGCGGCGTATGCGGTGGGCTGCCTTGTCGCTGCAACAATTGTGGGGGTCGGCGCCGTCTTCTTCAGCGACGACGACAACCACGCGGCGCTCGGGTTCGCAAAGGGTTTGATGCACGTGATGGGCGGCGCTGCCTTCTATTTCGCGTGGCTGTCGGTGCCGTGTCTGGACTCCAAGAAGGACGACATCATGCCGACGTACAGCTCCTACCTGTAGGTTGCTCCAAGCTGTAACTTGCTCCAAGATACAGCGATACAGCACCAGCAGTACATTTTGTTTCTTACTTGGTTAGCTGCTGCTCGGATGCGCAGTGGTGGGCGAGGAAGAACTCATAGAGCGTTTGGATGGGCTCCACGTCGGCTTTTCGGGAGATCTACAATGTGGATGCCAGACGAAAGTTGAATAAGAGACTACATTTGCATGTACCATTACGGTCGTACCGGTCTGCCGTTGGTGCGCTCAAAGTACGTCGCGTACAGTGTGAGCTGTACGTGGAGAGATGTCACGAATGAGTTGTTGCAGCCGATGGTTTGCTGCAGGCACTGTCGATAGTCGGGGTCCCGTTCAAGGAGAAAAAGCTTGAGCAGTGCATATGCCTCGTGAATTGTCAAGATATCAGCAGGCATCTCTGGAGATTTGTGACAGTCCTCAGCACGCTTTCGTCGATGCTCCTGCACGTACTGCTTGATTAAAGCCTTCTCAACCTTGAGTCGTTCGACGGACCAGTTCAAACAGTCCTTCATCCAAGCTGTACAACTGATAACATCAGCGTTGTTGTCCCTCTTGTCTTCACGTGGGGTTTCAGTACGCTTGTCGTTGCGAATTAGTCGATGAAGAAGCGAATCAGAGCGAACCTCCGTCTCGACAGCGTTTTGCTCAGTGTCGCCCGAACCAACAATGGCAACAGAACCGTTTGCTGATACATGGTGCCGATCCGTAGAATCGCTGAACAGCACAGTACGCACTGTGTGCCGCACCAGGTGCTCGAGAATGCCCTTGTTCCTTGACATCTTCGTTTCGCTGCGGCTACCAAATGCCAACTTACTCGAATTAGCAAGTCTCGACTGGATACCAACGGTCGTGTACGAGTCGACTTCCTACACACAAAGATACAGATCAAGACCATGTCTAAGGCTCAAAAGAAGGACGACGTGTCTGTCGGTGGCCTGCGCATCGTGTACCAGGACACGTCCAAGGAATTGGAGGAGCTCATTCTCACGAGCGCCACCAACGCGCTCAAAGCACTGTACAAGGGCGAGAAGAACCACTTCACGGAGGTTGCGCAGCAGATCAAACACGAAATCGAAGAGACCCAGGAAGGCGCGTGGCATGTCATTGTAGGTAAGTCCTTCGGCTCCTTCGTCTCGCATGAGGTCAAAAAGTGAGTTCACCTGCTATCTTTTGCAACTACAGTAGTTGACTCGAATTCATGCATTACCTCACCAATCATGTGTCCCTCGCAGGATGCTGTACTTCTTTCTGGGGCAGATTGGATTCCTCGTGTATCGGCACGGTTGACACGGGTGCATTCATTTGCCGCTTAAATAATTGGTATTTTGCCTACATCGTTGTCGCTTCTCGCTGTTCAGTCTCTCGCTTGGTCTGGATAGCACAACTATCCATACGGCTGAAACTGTTGCTGTTGCTGCTGTTGTTGTTGCTGATGCTGGCGTCGTATCTCCACAGAGCGCTGAAACGCCAGTTTGAGCGTCTCGCGGACTTTGTTACTGAACTGAACAATACGCACAATTTCCACTTCACGGTCCTTCTTCAGCTTCTTGATGCTCTTCTCATGCATCTGAATATTGCCACTAGTAGTTCGAATAAGCGCGTTCTCCCAGTTGGAGCTTACAACGTTAGACATGTTAAGCGTCTCACTCAGCTGCTGATTTAGTTCGAGGAGCTTCTTCTTGTGTTGATTGATCTCGTTCGATATCTGTAGGCACTTCCGGTGGCTAATCATAGGGACCTGAGGCACATCACCGAGTTCCGTCAAGCGCAGAAGTCGCACAGCAGCCATTATGTCGTTTGACTGGATAACCATCGCGATCAGAAACTTGTCGCGTCGTGCTCTTGCTGCCTCCAGTACAGACTGCAACTTGTTTAGCATGCCCATTATGGATCCTGCTGCGTAGGGACCTTGGCACGTTGCGACTGCTATCTGTCTGGTCAGCTGCTCGCTTTGCAGCTCCATATTGGTTACGTTCTGGTTCACCTCATGGTATCGGTCTATCAAAGAATCAACCAGCGCATTCTCCGCAAAGACTGCACCCCCGAGTGGCAAAAGATTGCCAGGATTGGATGTGCTAGCCAAATCTGTGCTAATGGCAGAATTTGTCGCCCACACTCCGTTTACCATGCTTACAGAAGCCGGTGTCGAGCTCGGTGTTACACTCATCATCCCGCTGCTCATGACACTTGAGGTATAACCTGTTGCTCCCATGGAGGCAGATGCTGCAAATTGACTTGTTTCGTTGTTCCACTGCGAGTTCTCCACGCTTGCGTTGATGTTCACTGTATTGTTTCCAGTTGACATTGACGATACCGTGCCAGCAGATCTGGTCTGCACCGATCCAAATCCAGCAGACGATGGTGCGGTTCCCCGCTCCTGGGGAAACGGAATAGGCTCTATCATAGCGTTCTGGACAACTGGGGGCTCGAACAATGCGCTTGTAGGAACAGTCTGGTTCAGCATTTGGAGTTGCGAGCACACTGCATTGGGACGCGTTAATGCATTCTCTACTCCCATATTCTCTGATCCAGTGTTGGCGTCATGTTGCGTATTTGGCGTAGAATCATTAATAGCAGCAGCATGCTGCTCAGAAACTCCATTGCTGACAGGGGGTGCGCTTGCATCATCAAAATCTTCCTCGTCATCGTCGTCAATAACGATTACTTCAATATCCCGCTTTCGTTTTCCACCGATGAATCCCCGACCACTGCCGGCCGAAACCGGAGGTGGATGCTTCCGCACTGCGATCATCTGCATAATTGCATTCTGAAAGGGTCCCGACCAGTCCGATTTTACCAAACAGCTCCCAGGTGCATCTGTTGACATTAACAACATGCAGGCAGTAAGAACTTTCTGGCGTAACTCAATCGTATGTGAATAATTTGCAGCGACCAACGTACCTTCTGTGACTAGCTTGCGATGAATTTTCGCCCTGGGTACACTGTGGATCCGATCGAAACACACTCGACAAAACTTCAGGTCGCAATCCGCACACCAAAAGGTAATTCGATCCATCTGGCACTGTTGGCAAACTTTATCAGAAAAGTGGATTAGCCTACAGCAGCATTACAAACCAACAACAAGAAAAAAATGACTCACTTGCAGTGGGAAGCTGCCGGTGTTGTTTCTTCTCGTCTGTAGAATGGGAGGTTTCCCAGCATTTCGAGCACAAAGGTCGGTCAACCAGCTTGCAGTCCTCCTGTCGACATTTGACCTCCGCCTTTTGAACCCTCTCGCACAATTTACACACCACACACTGCGGCAGCGCCAGTTCTGAAAGCCCCACACCCAAATCGCACATTACAAGAGCTACGTCAGCATACATCCAATAAATACCCCAGCATTACCCGTCACGTACGTTTAACCTGTTCCTGGTCGTACGTCTTGAAGTTCTGCAGTACCATCGGAATGACCTCGAACCACCTCTTGATCTTCTTTGTAGGCACAGGAGCAGCAGGCGCCGCCGCAACAGCAAAAACGCCATTAGTCTGTCCTGCAAATCCATTTCCTCCCAACTGTCCTGCCACATGCATCTGTTGCACTCTGCTACCATCACTCCTGTCATCTTCTAGCTCTCCTGGGCAATTATTTTGAGTCCTGTCGCCGCCTTTCTCGCCCTCGGACGCGTCGCTTCCTGATCGCTGCGAAGAACCCGAAGACGCAGTTTCTGGCGTCGTCGGCCGATCGGACGTCTGCTCCACCTGCTGCTGTCCGTATTGATCCATTGACGCCTCTGTGAACCGCGCTGGGGATCCTTTGGGCGTGGAGTCGGAAGTCGACCGAAACGCTCCTTGTGAGGCCTGTACGGCGGGGCCCGTTCCGACCGTATTTGCGCTGCCAGGCACAGTATAGGGGTCTACTGCGTTTATGTCCGGCGGGGACACGAGTGGGGCACCCCCAGAGGCCTCAGCAGAGACCGAGGCGAGAGCGCTTCCGTCCATGCTGTCGCGCGCGAAAAGCGTGACGGGAAACACAAATAATATGGTACCCTAAACATATTTCTTCATTTTTAGTTGAAGCTATATTACTGATATCAAGTTTAAAATAATCCGGACTATAAAATTTGTGTTGTTCTAGAATCTACTACCGATTGCTGGCAGCAAATTCCATTTTTGAATTGGATCTATCGGGGATATCATGAGTGGACTGGCGGCTGAAGTGGCGGAGCTGCAGACGCTCCTGGCGCAGACCAAGACGGCCGGCAACCTCCACGACCTGGAACAGCTGCTGAAGCGTAAGCAGAAGGTGCTGGAGGCCGCTAATCCGCAACATGAGGCGGAGACCCTCGTGCAACCGGCGCCCGTCAAGGTGACGGCTCGCAAGGTAGATCCTGTGGTCGGCGACCTCACGACGTTCACGGAGATCAGTCGCTTCGGCTGGGAGGACGACGGCTACGGAAAGCAGAAGGTGGCGGTCTACGTCATGTCGGGAATCGACGGCGTCGGGGACCTGCCCAAGGAGAACATCACGTGCCATTTCACCAAGACGTCTTTCGACCTCAAGGTTCGTGATTTTGTGGATAATGTGGGTAATGAAGGGTAACTGACTAGATGATGGTTTTGTTGGGTAGATTATTGGACTGGCTAACAAGAACTACCGGTGCGTTGTGGTCAGTTGAAGTGAGAAGAGTACATCTGACGAGGTTCTTGTGGGTTTTGTTGTCGCTTACAGCCTGTTGAAGCAGCACTTGGAGAAGGAGATTGACCCTGCCAAGAGCTCAATCCGTGTCAAGAAGAACCGCGTTACAGTCTCACTGTACAAGGCTGACAAGGACAACACATGGATGAACCTCACGGCCAAGAACCCGACGAAGACCAGCAAGCCCGACACCAGCGACCCGTCTGCTGGAATCATGGATATGATGAAGGTGTGTTCGTTTGTGATGTGCTTCTGTATGTACAAAAACTCATGTATCTTTGGTTGCAGAACATGTACGACGAAGGGGATGACGAGATGAAGCGCACGATCGCCAAGGCGTGGAGTGAGAGTCGCGCCAAGACCGGTGCTGCCAGTCCGTTTTAACTGTGCCCGTAAGCACAACGTCAGATGGGATCAACGTTCGACGCATTTTGGTCACTCTTAATTACTGGTATGCTCTACCATGCAAGCAGGAAACTTGCTTCCATCTGGTCTTCTTCAATGCGTATGTCCACGATGTCGTCGCCGTTGGTGACGACCGTAACTTCATGGTTCTCCAGAGCCTTTTTGATCTGTTTGTACTCTGCACTTTTCTTCTGCACCTGGAAGGTCTCATTTGTGTCTCCGCTTTCTACGTGCATAAGTGACAGGAACCCGTCCTCATCAATGTCCATGACGCCCCACTCTATGTTCGGCTTGGCAGCTTCTCCAGCAACTGCAGCGTCCGGGTCTCCGCCAACGATGGTAATAAGCTCGTTGTACCATTTGAGCAGCCGCTTCTTGTGTTTGGTGCCGAACACGTTGAACGGCATGGCCAGCCCGTCTTTCACAGTCTGGAACGTGGCTTCTGCCACTGGCAGCATGGCGCCTCCCTGCTTGCCCAGTCCCACGTAGTGCCCCACACAGTCCACGAGCTTCTGCTGCGCCGCGTCGCTGAAGCGCTGGCTCTGGTTGCGCTGCAAAAAGCGACTCATGGTTCGCAGCTCCTTGAAAATCTTGCCCCGTGTTTGTTCCACCCGTGCCACGCCGGAGATGGCGGCCACCAGCGCCTGGCCATCCTCCCAGAACTTGATGCACCGCGAGTCCATGGTTTCGATTGACTGGTTTCCGACTATTTCCGACGCGTTTTGACTGGGAGTTTGTATGCGTCACTAGCAAAATTGGCGACCATGAGCACGGAGGACTTGTACGGAGACCTGGACACCTCCACGAGCGCGTTGGAGAAGAAGGAGGCGCTGGATCTTAAGACTCAAGTGGAGAAGGAGAACTCGCGACTGAGAGATGAGCTCGCGCAATTGCAGGAGCAGAACCGACAGCTCGGGGCCGCCAACAAGCAACTGGAGACCAACATCTCGACTCTCTTCGCCACGGCGCAGCTGGAGCTGAGTCGCAAGGACAAAGAGATCCAACGGCTTCGCAATGAACTGGAAGAGCATAAAGCTACTAGTCACCGCCAAGAACCAACATCAAGAGGATGAAGTCCAAGTAATACAACATGAAGAGATTTTACTAACCGTTTTTCTCGTTTTCGTTTTTGGTTGTCTCAATTCTCGCTTCTTGCGCATAAATAAAAACAGCCGCGTGTATGGGTTCGTCATCGTTTCGGAGCGCTCGTTCGCTGCCGTCGAATGCCTATCGCATCAACTGGTGGCTGTTTGTTCGTACGAACTCGTCTCCGTTTCTCTTGGTTTAGCGTCGCTCTCGCTCCGCTTGATCTTCTCTTGACTTGTTGACACTCGATCTGTTTCTATACCGGACGAGGAGACGCGAGTCGACGCGTTCAATTGCTTGTCTATCAGCCGATAAGAGTAGTTACAGGCACGCATCTCGGCAGCGCTGGACAACCCCTACCGGTGACGATACGCGCACGCGGCAACTCGCTTGACATGTACGTGGATATGTAACTTCTTCGATGAGGCGGTGTTTGCAATCACCGCCACAAGCTTCCAGAGCATGAGCACTGTCGTGATGGTAGATGCAATAAGTCTGCATTACGCATCGTGTGGGGTCGCGTTGGTTGGTCCCACCACAACCTCCTCCGGATCTGCCACTGAAACACTGGTTGGTTTGTCGCCGCTACTAGAGCTTTTTAGTTGCTGTTCATAAAAATAAGAATGAAGCACAGAAGCAGCATAATTAAATATTCTCGCAGAGAAAATGACAAGCACAAAACGTAATAGAACCCACCTGTAGCAACGTGTCGAGGCAGCTGACGTCGTATTCGTCCAGTAGTGACGTTTCGAAATCTTCGAGCTTCTTCATCACTGCCTGCTAATGCGCAGTCCAAAACAAGACACCCCATTACACTGTGATCCACAAAAAGGCAATAACGCAAACATAACTGCAGGTTGTTACAGTACCTGCTCGCCGTCAGTGAAGTTGTAGTGAGAGTCAGGCAGCAGAGGTAGTTCTTCGTCCAAAAAAGCCAGCTGATTATTTGCATCCACCGACTGCTCTGTGGCAGCACCATCGGACGCGACCGTAGTGTCACTCGGCGTGCGGTTCCCGTTGCTGGCGACAGGTGTGCCTTCATCCGGGGTCAATACGGTTGGTGCCGAAACAGTAGGGGACGACACAACTGGTGTCGATACAGTCGGTGCAGATACGCTCGTTTGAGAAACGCTAGGCACCGTCTCTACACCATTTGTGAGGAATCCACCGAGCGTTGGGTCAATACTGGGTACACTGTTGGTCATCGCATTGATCGGGGAGAAAATGCTTAGGATGTTGTTCTGTCCTCCATCTTGATGTGCCACAGGGAGCGTGTTGGAAGGAACAGTCATGGCAAACGGGTTGAGATCTTCCAACGCGCTCGGTACCTCGACGACAGAAGATGGCTCTACATCTGAAAATAAAAAGCGTCAAGTGAGTACTACAAGCTCGATCGATCACAAGGTGTCATCAACCGTACCTAGTTTATAGCTGTCGCCAACATCCGACGGCACCTCGACAAATTTACGCTTGCGAGAGCTCGGCGCAGCTGTGGCTACATTCGCCGAGGACCCAGGCAACAAAGGGGGGTCATCCATCGCCAAGAAGCGTAACACATCACGGAATTCCTTTGGTCCAAGCATACTGGTAGTTCGAAGCCAACATTCAACAGGTGCAAATTACAAGCACCACACAGCAGCAAAAACTGGTTAGTCACACATCACATACTCCATTTGGCAGAAACACGTCTTCGACACTTACTCTTCGCTGACAACAGCACCCGCAACGTCGTTGCCGGAAAGTTTGGGAAGATTCTGCTGCTTTCCTCGGTAGATCTGGAACAGAATCCACATGATTTTCTTCATCTTCTCCTGCATAATGAGCTGCTTGTCCTTCGCAGACTCAAGGTGCTTCCACAGCTTAACGTTATCGCTCCGCACAATCTGTTATCACAGCAAGAAAATAATCAGCCCCTGCAATAGTCAGATAGTCTAGTCTTCTGGAACCGGTCGCCCGTACCGCGTTATCAATCTCCAGGTCGCGCAGACGCTTCTCCATGGCGTCGCTGCGCTGCCGCAGCTCCTTCATTTCCCGCAGCAGCGTGTCGGAAATTTCTCGGTGCGCATCAAGTCGCGAATTCTGTTCAAAATTCTCAAACAGACATTGGAAAATCACCCAACGAATCGGTCATCTGTCGCCAACCACCCACCTGAATCGACGTGCTCACGAGCTGCTGGTTGTGGTGGCTACCGTTTGAAACTTTGCGCTTGATATGGTGCAGCAGGTCCGGCCGGCCGCGCTTAAAGTACGGGTGCTGGAACTCCAGCCGCTTCGAATCCAGCACCGTCTTGTGGAAACCATAGAGGTTGAGCTGGCGCACGAAGGACGGGAAGTTGCGGTGCTTGAAGAAGCGCGGCAACACCATGGCCACGAAGGCCTCAAGCTGCGACACGATGATGGTATCTCCGTTGGCGTTCCAGCCGCACACGTGCGAGAACTCGGGCATACTGAAGATCTCGTACGTCTTGGACAGGAACGCGGGCAGCATCGCGTGCTTCCCCTCTGTGTTCGTAGGTGTGGGGACCTTTCCATTGGGCACAGTGCTGGTCAGCACTGGGGACGTCGCAGCGACGTCTACGAGGCCCGCGGGTACGTCCTGCTTGGTTACTCGAATGCGCTTGGCCATGGCCTGCTTTTCCACCTGTTCTTGCTGTTCTATGGGTCTGTTGGGGGGGCGCGAGCAGATCAAATGTAGACCTGCGAGTGCTGTGTCTGGCTGCTGTTAGTTCTTGCTGTATGGCACTGTCGACGGTCCGACAGAGCGCTGCGCGTGCGACGTGTGCGCTCCTTCCGGTCCTGCTTTCTTCCTTGTGAAAGTCGCGTTCAGACGCTCGGTTGATTGGTTGACCGACCGCCTTTTGTATGCCGGAAAATGTCTGTCAAGCTTTGCTACTGTGAGAATTGTCTGTGTTGCGGAGTTGCAGGCTGCTTTCGTCAGCGACTGCGATTGGCTAAATATCCCACCAATCGCGGGCTGTTCCGTTTCGGGACATGTGGCGTGTTTACCACATTCTCCGAAGAATCGCGTGGAGCGTAGCGGTCGCCTAAAGTACATGTAGCAATGGAATACATACATGTACTGGGCCATGGTTACGTAGACACAGGCCACCGAGTTTTCCTGCCCGCAAGGAGAAATTCTTTATACAGTAAACCGAAAGCCAGTCGTATTCGAATGTATCGAAGTCCGACCGTGAGGATTTGCTCTTCCCTCATTGGTCGGAATTTGTCATTCCCCTCCCAAATCCGCATTCACTACCTTTTATGCGTGTTCACAGGATTTCGATGAGTTGAGCATCATTCCGACACGCGATGGCTACCGACGCGACGCCTCCAGCTCGCGGGGGCTGGCGCGGCGCCGACGCCTACCTGCAGTGGTCCAATTCCTACTACACGTGGCGCGTGGCCTGCACGTCGCTGCTGTCTCTGGGCTCGCTACTGCTGCTCTGGCTCTCCAGCAATCAGGGCTTCGTGCTGGACATTTGGCTCGGCCTGCAGACGCTGAACGTGTCGCTAGGGCTGGCGGCGCTGCCCTTCGTGCCGCTCTACCGCGTTCAGATGGTCGAGAAGCCGCTTGCGCAGACGTTCATGACGGCAGCCACCACGAGCGAGCAGCTGCTGGGCTCGCGCGCCGTGAGCTCCTTCTCGCTCTCCCGCTCGGCCTTCGATGGGCCTGGCGTGACGCTCGAACGCACACTAACGCTGGCCGTGTTCGAAGCTATTGTGGTGGTGCAGACGGTCTCTCTCACGTGGATTGTCGTGCTCATGCTGGGCGTCTATTGGGCCTTCGGAGACCTCACGGAGGAAGGCGTGTGGGCCATTTGGACGGACCCCGTGTCGTATGTGACGCTGCTGGCCATTCTCACCATCGCGCTGCATACTCAGCAGTTCGACAAGCTGCGCGCCCATCAGCAGTTGCAGCTTGGAGCGGGGCTGGAGGAAGATGAGTTGATGGCAGTGGCTCCGACGGCACTGGCCGGGGGGAACGCTACTGCTGGAAGTGACGATAGAAATTCCGCTCCCAATGGAGTCAACACGCCCATTCTCCAGGCAAATCATGTGGATTCGTATCTGACGCTGAATCAGGAGCTGCACCCGTGGGCCACGACGCCAAGTACCGTGCGCACGGTCGAGAGACAGCTGCGTGGCGCGCTGTACGACGCTGCAGCGAGCGGAAATTGTGCAGCGGTGGAGAAACTGTTGGAGCGCGCTGAGCACGTACTCGGATCCAAGGTGCAGTTGGATATGCTGCTCAATCGAATGTACACTACACCGTCACTGGTCTGTTGGATGTTCTCGCATCGAACGCAGAACCCTCTGCACGTGGCGTGTCGAGCTGGCGATGTTCGAGTCGTTTCGGTGCTACTTGAAGCAGGGCTGAACGCGAATTTTCTCGACAAAATATCTGGCGCCACGTTTAATTTGGAACTCCTGTACGAGCTGTGTCAGCTACGAGTGAAGAAAGTGACGCATATACTGGGAGCACCTCTGCATGTGGCTGCATTGCACGGCCACACGCAGGTCATCGATCTCCTGGTAAAGCATGGGGCTAACTTGGACATCATTGCGCGGTCCAGCTTTTTTTCCCGTTCGATGCGTGTCACCCCGATCTTCTTAGCTGACTCAGCCGACGTCGTCGAAAGTCTCATCAGGCACGGAGCCAACATTTTATTGGTTCCGGGGTCTGGAAACGCTGCCAGCACGACTGTGCTTCAACGTGCGCAGCTATCTGGCCGTCGTGAGCTTGCCGCCGTGCTAGAAGAATGGGGAGCTGATGTTGCGCTCACCCCACTGCATGAAACATCCGCTGCAGGAAACCTTGCTGCCGTGAATCATTTGCTGTCGTGGGGCATTAGTCCAGACGTTTTAGGCGAGTTTCAGCGAGGCGCCCACAGTCGTACGCCTCTGCACTGGGCTGCTGTGATGGGAAGGCAGCATGTCATCAGTGAACTTGTGAAGCACGGTGCCGATGTCAATGCTAAGGACAGTCATGGACGGACGCCTCTGCACTGGGCAGCGCGCCACAACTATGCTGGGGCAGTAGAGGAGCTTCTTGCTGTGGATGCAGACTATTTGCTATTGGACCATGACGGAATGACCCCGCTAGCGTTTGCTGTGGAAGGCGGTCTTCTTCGAGGAGATTGCGTAGAGCTGTTTGTCCGGTTTGGCGCGGATATCAGTGAACTTGTCCCAAATGAAGTGGAGGAGACCCCTCTCCACATTGCATTGCGACTCGGTTATAAGGAGACTGCGCTGGCTCTACTAGTCGAAGGTAAGGCTGACCTGTACGCGCTGAATGGGGATGGACGTCGGGCCATCGAATGCTGCGCGTCGGCTGAACTACAGTACGTAGTCAAGGTCGCAGGTGGTTGTGTCGATGTTGTGTTGTCATTCGACCCGGTGTTTCGCGATTTTGCTGAGCGTGTAAAGGCTGGCATTGAACAAAACTTCATGACAGTGTATATGCGCGATGAACATGAAGATGCTGTGGGTAACGAGGGTGGTGGTGCATCAGAAGAATCGCTGGGGGTGGTGAAGAACGCTTCTGCTATCGTGTGCATGCTCACAAATGGGTATGCACAGAGCATACTGTGCATGGATGAGCTTGCATTTGCCAAGCAGCACGAAGTACCGGTGGTGCCAATATCGTGTGAAGCCGTCAAAATGTCTGAAGAGTTGCAGGTATTTGTTTTCACCCGACAGATTGTGCCTTTCGGTCAGGCCGTGACTTCCAGTCATGCCAAAATACCGGAAGTTTGCGACGACAGTTCTACCTCGTCGGATTCATCGTCCATCGACCGATTGAAGTTTGAAATTGACGAGGACAAGTTTCAGGCTAGCCTCAGAAGTCTCATTGACGGATTGCGTGACGAAGTTGAGATCCATCGATTGGGAGGCAGTCGAGAACTTGCTCAAACGATGGCAAGTAGGTACACTCAATCACTAGTAAGAACTTCAACACTCAAGCATCGTCGGTTGGATGATATAGTGAATGCCGTGGTCGTTCGCGGTAGTGGGAGGCGGAGTACGTTTGGCGGAGGTCCTGCATTTTCAATCTTCGTATCGCACGGCGATTGCCACCGCGACTTTGTGACGCGCTTGTGCACGGAGCTGCGTCGGCATCAGTTGCCGTTTGTGGTGGATTCAATGACTAATGTCTCCAGCACCAAGGAGCGCATCTTGGCAGCTAAGGATGCCATCCTGCAGAGCTCGGTTTTCCTAGTCGTGCTTTCAGAGCGAAGTGTGAAGACGGAGCTGGTGAGTGACCAGTTGGCGTTTGCTGAAGACAAGGGCAAGGCAATTGTGCCAATATACTTCTCTAAGCGGCCCCGAGGCGTGGATTCTGCACTGGGCAGGTTGTTCGAACGAGAGAGTCGAGCGTATGTCTTCTCGAGCGACTTAAGCTATGGGCGCGGGTTCGGAGAGCTACTACGCGACTTGCGCTCAGGTGACCGTGAAGAGGGTCGTGCTAGCGGTGCTGGTGTGTCACTGCTGTCGAGCCCAGTTGCCCAGGCTGCTGCAAGGAGGTTTTTGCAGAAATCAAGGGGGCTCAATGGTGATAAACCTCCACGCGCCAGTGTTGGTTGAGATTGATCAGGTTGACGAAACTTCTCTGGGAATGTATTTATTGATTGACTGTTTTGTTGCCACATCTTTACCTTTGCGTTCTGCTCGTCGTTCCCCACCGTGAATGCTGTATTCCAACGACCTGCGTGTGGCAAGAAATCCCTATAGGATTGCTCTCAGTTCAGCAAGGTGTGTGGTGGCAACGACCGTCTGGTTAAGATCGACATTCGCGACTCAACGTATGAATTGGCGCGGCACACTCGTACTTCACGTATCATTCTGGAATGGGAGGCATAGTCACAACGCGACTAGGAGTAGCCCACCGCACATACATTACCAGCGTACCGATAGAGATACGCATGCTGCTTTCACCACGAAACAAGCGCGTCAGCCTTCAAGTAGACGTAGTACATGTATCGATAGCAACAGTCTCTCGAACCTGTGAGCTTAACTCTTGCCAGTTTCACTATCAGGGCACCTCGATATATTACGCAACACTGCCCTAGTTTCTGCCGCCGAACTTCTGCAGGAGTTTGGACCCTTTCGGGGCGTTCTTGAGGAACCTGCCGCCCAGTCTCCCAGCCTTGATGGACTCCGATGAGTCCGTACTCGCCGAAGAGCCCTAAAAACACGACAATCCATGAAAACTCGTCTAAAAACGCCGGAAAGTAATATAATCTGCACCTGTCGTGCTCGTTTGAGGTGGTCCTGGACCATGCTGCCGTGTCTCGAGAGCGATCCGGGCCCTCCTCTCATTGGCGCGTGATCGTGCTCACCCGCCTTCTTGCGCTTGAGCCCGTGCTGCTCCTTCTGCCGCCGCCGCTTGTGTTCGTCCTGTGCCTCCGCCAGCGTCGCTTGCCACAACGCCAACCACACGCGTTTGGTCGTGGCGGTGTCCTGCTGTTTGTCCTCGTGAAACAGCGTCAGGATCTCTCGGAAGTCCTTCTTCTTCGTGGGTTTGAGTGGCTGCGCAGGACGCGACTGCGGGGGAGGAGGCGGTGGCGGAGGCGGCGGCGGCGCGTCCGAGCCGGCCTCCGAGTCGTTCCCGTCGGTCATACTGGACGATCGGAGCAAAATTATATGATTTTGTTCCTTGGGACCAGATTTTGCGTCAATAGGCCACGTACTTGGACCAATATCCGACGGTTCGCTGGCCCACAAGACGAAAAGCGGTGTCCCCCCGAGTGCATTCGCCGCCATGTCGCTCCTTCGCCTGTCGCCGCTCTCGCGTCCGCGCGCGCTGCTGCAAGCTCGCTGTCTGTCCACCCACGGCCACCCGTTCGTGTTCGAGTCGCGCCACGAGTACACCGACTACCTGCAGACGCACCAGAGCCGCCTGCCCTGGGGCTTCTCCGTGGGCACCACCAAGCTGGACTTCATCCCGCGGGAGGCTCCTCACCTGCCGGCTACCATGACCTTGACGCTCATCAAGCCCGTGCAGCCCACGTCGCTCTTCGCCGCTGTATTCACGCAGAACGCCTTCCCCGGGGCGCCCGTGCTCGTGGGGCGCAAGCGGCTGCACGAGCCCACGCTGGGCGCCATCCTCGTCAATAACAAGATCTCCAACGTGTGCGCCAGTGGCGGCGGCGTTGCAGACGCCGAGGAGGTCTGCGAGAGCCTGGCCAAGCACCTGCGGCTGGATGGCGGCGCTCAGGTGCTGCCCTGCTCCACAGGCGTCATCGGATGGCGCATCCCCGTGGAAGCCATGGTGGAGAACCTCCCCAAGCTCGTCAACAGCCTGCAGTCCGACTCGGTGCTGCCTGCTGCCGAGGGAATCATGACGACCGGTGTGTAGCTGTTTCTTTTGGAGGTCCGTGGGTTGTGGAATGACTTTTTTGCTGCATGTTGACAGACTTATACCCGAAGATCCGCTCTATGGACGTGTGTGGCGGACGCATCGTCGGTATTGCCAAGGGCGCAGGCATGATTGAGCCCAACATGGCTACGATGCTGTCCTACATCCTCACTGGTGTGTGCTGCCTAGTCAGTATTGAGGTGTTAGGCTTGTTATACTGACTTTTCTGTGGCTTTTGATACAGATCTGTCGATCCCGCGTGACGTGCTGCGCCAGTTGTTGACGGAGGTGGTTGGCGACACGTACAACTCGCTCAGCATTGACACGGACCAGAGTACGTCGGACACGGTGACGCTCGTGTCCTCGGACCAGATCCCCTTCGACATGAACCAGCTGGACGAATTCAAGAAGGCGCTGCATGAGGTGTGTCTGGGACTGAGCGAGGACATTGTGCGTAATGGCGAGGGTGCACACCACGTGATGCGGGTGCGCGTGCGTGGCGCTCTGTCAAAGGAGATGGCGAAGGGTGTCGGCAAGTCGGTCGTAAACTCTCCTCTCCTGAAGTGTGCCGTCGCTGGCAACGACCCGAACGTGGGCCGTTTGGTCATGGCGGTGGGCAAGTACATGGGCTTGCACCACAAGGACGTGGACATCACGCGTCGCATGAAAATTCACATGGGTGGCGTTATTATCTTCGAGAACGGTGAGATGGTGCTCAACGACGAGATTGAGGCCAAGCTTGTGGAGCACATGCGTGATGCGATGCTGATCGAGCCCACTCGTGGCGGCCTGGATGCCAGCTCGCACAACTTCCCGCCGCACGGAAAGTTTGTCGAGGTAAGCGCTTTTCGTGGTTCTGTACATTCCGGTGGCTTGCTTATTCTAAACGTTGTTTTGTTCTCATTGTTGTACTAGATGGAGATTGACCTTGGTGTTGGTTCAGAGGAGACTCAAGTACTGGGCATTGACCTTACGCACGAGTACGTGGCCATCAACGCTGACTACCGCTCGTAAGCTGGCGTAGAATAGGTGTGAATTATCGCGATGAACTCGATTGGAGTAAACAACTTGTTCAGTTGCGAGTGGATGCGGGGGCGCTAGACTGTTGAATGA
The DNA here is from genome assembly GCA_000500205.2 of Phytophthora lateralis. NCBI lineage: Eukaryota > Oomycota > Peronosporomycetes > Peronosporales > Peronosporaceae > Phytophthora > Phytophthora lateralis. The sequence continues at coordinate 61,385 of KV725150.1, forward strand.
CTATCGGCTGTGACACGATTGGAAAAATACTGCACCGGGGGCGTGATTCCTATTTCCCTAATACACCAGGTGACTGCGTCATCCCTACGAGTTTTGACATTGCTTGTGCCCATAACTTGTTGTATTTTGTTTTCGCTGGTGCCGACACTATAATTCATGGCTGAAGAATCCACTCATGAGCTGCATTCGGCGCCGCACCTTACCGTGGTCAGCAAACGCTTGACGAAGAATACCCTCTAAGCGTTCCTCCTCGATTCCGCGGAAGTACAATCGGAAGCCGTCTCGAGTTTTCAGCTGGCCATGTTTTTCTTTCAATAGCTGGACGAGATGGCGATCGCTCTCAATGTTTCCTGGCCCGAGCTCGAGCTTCAAGTTTTGACGTGTGGGCGAGTGCTGCTGGTTGCCACTGGCAGCATGACTTTGATCTGGAATGCTGATGCTGGGGGGTTCCTTCTCAAGTCCAGCGGCGCTACGAGGTGAAAGACAGCTTTGTTGAAGACTGGCAACACTCAGAATTTCGGCGTCTTCTGCATCGTACTCCATCTCATCTCGCCATTTTTCAATCGCATTCAAACTCTCAGCCACGTTGAAGAACGCTGTCTTGGGAACCAACGTCGGGCTACTGAAACCGGTTGCCACGGCTGGACTAGCGCTTGATCTGAGATGGACAACACAACTGGTTACATTCTGGAGAGATACCTCCTGGGAGAAATGACAAGCGAGCAACCAAATGAATACTCACGCGGCACTTACTCATCGTCGGCGTCACTGTCACTAGAACCGTCATCGTCACCCTTATTTTTTTCGGAACCTCTTTTGCGAGAGGCTAACGAGCGCTCGAGCTGTTGCTTACTGGTCAACGAAGATGGCAGGTGCCGCTTTGCGGTAGTAATGTCCACTTTCGGGGAGAGCACCTCCAAATTCCACTCGTGGTTGCGACCCAAAGCATTTTTGCTACTGGTGTTCGTAGTACAGATCCCTCGCGGGGTTTTCATTGGTGAGCACGGTCGCTTATAATCATCACCGCCATCCAAGACGAGAATATCCACACCTGTAGAGCTCGAAGCTGAACTGCGTTGTTTTACAGATCCTCCTCGAGAGCTTGGTCTGGGTGGACCATTTCTTTTTCCAGTTGCCAGTTCAACGAAAGCTTCTCGTACATTGATACCATTACGCAGAACTCCAGCGGAAGTGTTTGGTCGGCGCTCCAGTCGAACTCTAGTTGCTGTAGCAACGGCGTCGCTACCAATGATACCATCGACACTTCCTTTTCTTCGAAATCTGGTGCAGGTCGACGAACTGTCTACCTCATTGTAAAGTGCTTCGTCGGTGTCACGGGGGACGCCCACTTGGGACGTACCGACACTTTCTAGCTGCCACGTTTTGAGCTCATCTAGGACAGCGTCACGTGACTTGTGCTTATGCATGTCCAGCTCTCGAGCGCGATCCAGAGTATCAGTGACGGAAATACGCCGTGCTGGCGTTTTGGGACGGTCAAGCAGTCCGTGACTCGAAGAAGGACGCGATCCGACAGAGGTAGTGGATCCTTCGAAGCTGTCTCTGACTGAGCCATGCATATCATGCGTCGATCCAGCTTCAGCCTCATATCTGTGCCGGCGCAAAGCACTCGAGACATTTCCAGCGAACACGATATCTGTTCCGTGAGTAAGGCGGCTGCCTGCATCATCGCTGAGCGGAGAGTCCACCGGGAGCCCATTGATACTAGCAGTACTCGAGCAATATGAAAGCTGGCGGGGACTGCTGATCTCGTAAGGCCCCCGTGAGTTGGATGACATTGAATTGACTTCGCACTGGATGACATCTGCTTGAAACTGTTCACGATGTTGGAGAAGGGCAGCGTCAATCTCTGCATCTGAAAGTTTGACTCTCTCGCTGTCAGAAAAAGCTCTGTCGTCTAATGCTGCAAGGTGTGGAACGAAGTTGGCAACAATCTGTCGGTACAGCTCGACGGTCTCAACAGGATTCCCAGTCAAGTTTAGCGACGTCAACTGCGGGCAAAATGCTGACAATCAGCGACAAAAAAATCGTCAGCATCAACAGCAAGGCACGTGATAACAAGTACGAATTCTTCTCACCCAATTGCTCAAGTTGACCAATGTCCGCGACGCGGTTTCCTTCCAGATCTGTGTGGTAAGACAGCAAAAATGCACAAGCGTGAGCTCCAGCAACCTTTTCCTATTGTCCATTTGTGGTTCTCACCAATGACGCGAAGCTCTTCATGCATCGCCAACGGAGTGATATCGCTCACGTTGTTGTGCTGCAAATAGAGCTCTTGCAAATTCACAAGCGCACCGATGCCATCAAGGTCGGATATCTGGCTGTGCATCGCCCAAAGAACGCGTAACGAGCCAAGAGAAGTCCCCAGATCTCGAAAGCTGTTGAGGGTGCTCTGCTGTAAGCGTAGCTGCTGCAGCGTTGGTAACAGCTCTCCAATGACCTCAACCGACTGCTTCGTCGAGTCGACGGATATTTGCAGTGAAGCCACCCGCGCCAGGTTTTGACTCCCTGTCAGTTGTTTCTGCAACACCAACACAAAATGAGTCTCTAATGTCAACAATCTTGCAAAAGACAAACCTCCAACGCACCAACTTTTCTTCCGTGATGTCGTCAAACGGATTATCCTGCTGAATCTCAAGAGCCGCTTCTTGTCGGCCGCCAAGCTTGTTCATCAATGGAGACAGCAACCCAGACGCACTCGCAATCAGTCCTCCAGTAGGAACAGGTGTGGGGTTGCACTCCCTCGGAAGCGTTCGAATAAGGAAGCTGGTCTTCACGTTGGCACTTGGTTTTCGCTTCGTTGGCGGTGCGGAAGCTACGTTTGCGTCCATTTCGTGACGTTGATCGCCCACCGCGACCGTGATCATCGTTCAAAGCAGCTAACTAGACTTCGCCTGTCAATTGCAGCACTAGCCACAATACACAAAGCCAACGCCCACGCTAATAATACGCTCCCAGCATTGAAGAGGTATTTTAAGATGGCTACCTGTAGCCATTATCGTACACTACCCGTCGCACTAAATCCGTTTTAGAAACCGCCTCTTCGAGATGGCAATAACAAATGGTGGACACGACGTCGGCGCCTCCGCCGGCTGCTCGCCGCTCGGTAGCTCCGTCAATTACGGCGGCGAGAGCTCCAAAGGCGTCGAAAGACAAAGCGGCGGCCAATGAAAAGCCGTCGTTTGTGTTCCTGCGGCTGAAGCGCAAGCGCACGGACGACCCGATGGAGCGTCTCGTGGTGCACAGTGAGCCGGACTCAAAGCGCTCCAAACCCGAGGCGCAGAGCTTGCTGCAGGCCTTCACGAAACTCTCGACCACCGAGAAGCGCTTCGTTTTCAAACACATTGATACTATGGAGGAGCCTATCGCCCCTGGACGCGCCAAGTGGACCGAGAGACTAAAGCGCAAGGCGCGTTCGCTCAAGGACGAGCGTGCTGACATGATGGCCAAGAAACCCGTGTTCCAGAAGGACCCCACGGCATCCAAGCAGACGGAGGCCAGAGTAAAGCAGCAGCAGAGTCGCTCCAAAACGCGACGGAAAGAGGAGATGCAGCGCTCCAGAGGCCTGCAGTCCGTCGTGCACATCAAAGAGAAGCAGACAATGGAGCTGCACGGTATCCGACTCGTGGATCTGCAAATGTCGGCAGCTTCTGCTATGCAACCGGTGGAGAAGGACACTGCAGATGAGACACAGAGCACGACCGATACCGTCACGGTGAATGGTGCACGGTTAAAACCCACGAGAGTGCTGAACCCGCACGAACGCGAGCTTGACGAGGCTATTTGGACTGCCTTCTGGACCAACGACTTTGCCCCGTTTTTCCAGATTTATCATGCCAAACGGCCTGAGCTGCGTGCGGATCCGATGACGTTTCAGCGTCCTGCGGATGGAAGTACCATCCTCATGGCTGCGGCGCTTCATGGTCGGAGTGACGTTATCGAGGTGCTGCTACGCTCCGGCACAACCAGTGTTCTTCAGCAAGATTGGGAAGGTGCTACTGCAGCGGCCTTTGCGAAACGTGGGGGCCACGCCAATGTGGAGACTGCGTTATTGGCGTGTGAGGAAGCGGAGCACGAAAAAGACTACGTGTACGACGTCTACTGCATTGATATCTCTGCCAGCGAGGGACAAGAGAGCGGCGACGCAACCTCGAGCGCCCAAGGAGATTTTGACAAAACTAGCGTGCATGGAGTGCCGGTCGTGAACGTGAGTTCGGAGGTGCAGCGCTGGCTTTCCGAAGATATGCCGAGCGACGAGGTGGAGGAGTACATGCTGGAGTCCGACATTGATAGCAACGAAGAAGTGGACGGGTACGCATGCCTGTATAGATACCCCTGGGACCGCTGAAGCGCGAACACGTGGGCGCGAACGGGCCCGATCTAAAGAGCATAATGCTGAGAGACAGCTGGTTGCTGGCGATGGCGGCATCTGCTGGATTTGATTTGACGCTTTCTTTTGTCTGTGGTTGCATGGTATGCAGATTGAGCGAGGATTCGAACGACGAGGACAATGCGGCGAACGATTATCCCGACGAAGAGTCATCAGACGAGTCTCTGGCTGACAGCGAGGACCTGGACGAGGTACGTGCAAGCAACGACAGTTTTTGTTTTATTGTATTTTAGAATGTGATTCATGAGGAAATGTGCTTTTCGTAGATCGGTGCGAGGCGTCGATGGGGCAACTCTGCGGACAACACGGAGCAGGATGACTTAGATTATTAAACCTTTCGGCTTCAGTTGCTGTGAATTTTCGGCTTGAACCAACGAGCAACGACAGCATTTGCACCATAGTATCCCATGCAAATGGACGGTGCCGAGCAAAGCTGTGTGAAAAGGTAATCAACGTCTGGTTCACATCGTCATTCACACATTGCACTAGCAAAAATCATGCGTGGATTCAGGATGGTTACATAGTTTCTATAGGTCTTGGAGTGGAGGCTGAAAGTTACACGAAGAGCAGGGAGTCCACGCCTGCGTCGACAGCGATGTCAAACTGGATGTCACCGTCGAGAGCAAGATCCACTTCTTCGCTGTGGGAGGCGCCTTCGAACAGAGCGTCCAGCTCGGAACCAGACAGCGCACCAGCAGTCTCCAGGTCACCAAGGATGGCACACACGTCTTCTTCTCCGAGGAGACCAAGGCCAGACGCCCCACAGTTAGCCTGTAGATCAATGTCGAGGTCGATATCGCTACTACTGACGCTGACGCTGTCGCTGTCGCAGGTGTCCGCCTGAATGGGTGACGTGACAGCGTCCCAGTCCAGCTCCGTCAGCTCGATGGAGTCCAGCGCATCAAAGAGCGGTTCGTCCTGGTTGCAGCTGCCGTCTTGCGTCCACAGCGATGAGAAGCTGATGGCGGACAGGTCACACACGTCGCGCGGGGACATCTTTTGCTTCTTGGACGCGACCATCGGCTCCATCATTGCCGTCACTGTCGTGGTAGACGCGAGGAGACTGCGAGGACGCTTGGCCGACGTGGTGGACTTGACCGGCGTGGTCGCGACCTTCTTCTTCATCTGGCCGACCAAGGCGTTCAGCTGCGACGGGTGGCACCGTATGAGGACCTCGTGGCTGAACGTGGCAACACTGGCTCTCGTCTTGGTCCACTTGTGGAAGCCGAAGTTGTTGAGCTGGCGCTGGAAGCTGGAGAACTTGCCGTGCTTGAAGTACTTGCGCAGCACCTCGACCTCCAGTCGCGGCATGTCGTAGACCTGGAAGTGAGATCCATCGGCGGACCACGAGAGAATGCGCCGATCTTCGTTCTGCAGCATGTCGTAGACCGAGCGTACGAAGCGCGGCACGGTGGCGAAGGCAGATTCACTGTGAGAATCCATGATTGTGCTGGTGGTAGATTGGTTGAAGCTTGTTGTGGTTCGTTGGTCGCGAAGGTGGTGCTCGCGACGGCTTGTGTGGGTCGAACCCGATTGAGTTGTGACGGACGGAGATCGTTGCTGTCAGGACAAGCGAGGCGCCTGCGCTGCGGTACACGCGTGGCTTCTGCTGCGCACCGGCAGCAGTAGTAGAACAGCAGCAGATTACCAGGAGGGTGACAAGGATCTCGCCAAGGGCCAATTGCCACAGGTGGTAGGACAGACGCAAGAAAGCTCGACTAGAAGTACTGCTGCTGTTGCGAGTGTCCCTGCTGGCGAGGAATCCAGGAACGCACCGAGAACACAAATGGCGAGGGTGTTCCGACAAAGCACCTGGACCTGTTCGATTTGGGAAGGGGGATCTTTGATTGTTTTGGGGACTTTGGTAGCGTAGACGGTAAATGCCTACATGGCGGGTATCATAGGTGGTCTTATCTGTACGTGTTTGGTGAGATCAATTTATTGTAGCGCAGAACTCAAAAATGGAAATGTAGCCCCCCAGAGAATGTAGAAGCACCTGCAACTTGCATAAACGCGAGACATACGATCACCGAGAAGACACTTCAACGTGCACGTATAGGTTCGCTCAACCTACGACTTTCATCGTCTTCATGCAGCGACTGCCAAAGCGGTGCAGCTGTGAATTCCACTAGACACCACACGGTCATCGGCAAGGTTTCTGCAGCTGCATTTTCCGCGCATTCCAAGACCAGACTGCGCAGCTGGGTAGTAGTCCTGCACACAAAATCTTCTATCCAAACCCCTGTCACAAACTCCCAGTGTTGACTAAGGCGATTTGTTAGCGCTTTTTTCGTCCCGTGGGCTCTGGATCTCGACCACAATCGAATTGAATTTGAATCGAGCAACCCTCAGCAAGAAGCGAACTGCCCCGCCAGCATCGAAGCAGTATGCGCTCTTGTGACCCGATCGCAGACATAGTACCTCGTTTTGTGAGGACTCTCTACGATATCCTGAACGACGAAGACCCCTGCATCCTATCATGGTCGGTCGACGGATCGAACTTCCAGGTTTTTGATGTACCTCGACTCGAACGTGAGATCCTTCCGAAATACTTCAAGCACTGCAAGTTTGCCAGCTTCCAGCGCCAACTCAACAACTTCGGGTTTCGCAAGTGGACCAAGACGCGGGCCAGCGTGTGCACTTTCAGTCACGAGTTTCTCCACCGTTGCAGTCCATCCCAGCTAGCCGTGTTAGTGGCCGAAATGGAGACGCACAAGGCAGCATATTGCGCTGCTGCTTCGCACATCGGGACGAAACGCACACAAGGTGACCGTGCCGACGATCGAGACATCATCGACCTAAACTTCAAGAGACTACACACCGAGGACAACCACACCCAGGAAAGCGAGCGCGAACCGGAACAAGAAATGGTTAGCTTCAGTCCCGAAAACTTTTGCAACAGTTCTTGGCCGCAGGCTGGCTTCGACACAACGGATTTGTGCGCTCTAGACTGGTCTTTGGTGATCGATAATGGGCGCGAAGATGAATTGAACACATTGCTTGAGCCGATTCTGGCTACAAACGAGGTGGAATCAATGGCACAAACTGAGAGCGACAACAACAGTAGCAGCAACAACGATCCGCCTGCTTTGGACAGTTTGCCGCCTCTTGATGTCGAATATCTCGGAGACTCGTGGACAGACATTTTTGATGAAGTGGTGTTGTAAGAGTATTTTGTGTGCTAGAGTACTAGCTAGTATTGAGTTGCATATAAGAACGTTGTATTTTCAACATATTGCAAACAACTATTTTCTCGTTTTAAGCCTGATACATGTGCAACTCAACGCAACGAACAAATAGCCTACACAAAATCCAAAGGTAACGCGTCTCAAAGATACGCAAACGCAATGACGATCACATTAGCTACGCAGCAGCGCATGTCGTATCGGGGCAGTAGGGTGGTTCGTTGTTGCAGTTCTGGTTGCACCACTCGTCCATTTCCGCTTTCATCGACCCGTCAGTTCCGACAGAGACGTATGTTCCACTCTTAGTTGGCGCATCAGTCGTTTGAGTCGCTGGAGCTTGTGTCGTAATGGCTGGCGCGTTCGTCAGTGCGGCAGCTGAACTGCTTTCGTTTGCAGCAGTACTTGAGCTCGAACCCCCGCGCAACGTAACATCCGCACAGTTGTTGAAAAGCTCATGCGGGTCCAAGTGCGTGGCTTCCCAGTAGAACTCGAGAACGCAGTGCTCCGGACTGCAGGGCAGCCCCGACTGAGGAACGGTGATACCCATTTCAGCAGGGATAGGAGCGTCACCTTTATTCCCCGCCTCCGGGTGCAGCGAGCGCATGCAGTCGTCAAGTTTACCGACCTGCACCTTGTTGCTTACGTCTTCGGGATCAACCAGGTACACGGTGCAAGGACCGATGTGGTTGGCACCATCATTGGCTCGCATTTCAATCTTGCTTTCGCCGTACGGGATCGTTTGGAGATTCGTATCCGGTGTGTTGTTGAGGCAGTCGCCACCAGGACGCATCGCAATAGGCCAGCCGAAGCTGCTGTCGATATCGAGGTCCATCGTCCGGATTTCACGGGACTCTGGCTTGACCATTCCGCCGTGGGCGAGCACTACAGCGGCGAAATAAGCCGAGTGGATGAGGAGAGCGAGGTGAAACTGCGTGGAAAACATTTTCTGTTGGTATTGCTTGTGTTGCTGATGGGATTTTGGAAAGTGAGAGTGGGGCTGCAACCGTGCTTTCGCGTCGGACGCAACCGCGTTTTACTTGCTCGTGAAGATGACCACCGCCCAAGGCTCACCTGTTGCAGCTAGCATATGGATACGCATAGAGCAGCAGACACGATAACCCCAGCAAGCCGCACACACCTCGGACGATAGTGGAGGGTGCGGTCTTTCCGATGATTCCTTGTAAGCCAGAAAATATATTTGCCAAGAAACCACCAGTCCGTTCAGAGATTGCATCGTCCCCAGCAGCGTATGGTGCGTTGAGATTTCAACTTCGCGAACAGAACAACGCATGTTTGTTGATGTTTTACGGCTGTCCAGAGGTTAGAAGGCACCCTGCCGAGTTCAAGCAGTTTTGTCGAGGCCTTCCTACACGGTGAATTCACCTGCAGGTGGTCTTGTATGTTGATAAACTACCAACGGTGCGGCACTCATTACTACATGTAGTAGATGATTCATTACACCATGATATGATTGTTCGGTACTTGGACCCCTGAACGCTACGACAAATACTACAAATAGGCTACCACACATATTACGGCAGTCACTGATCTTCTGCCTCCACTATCTCGTGGACCAGGATGGCACTACGATCGTACCGTATTCGTTGAATTACACCCACTGCTGCGGGTGATGCCAAGCAACCAGGCTGTGGCTTGACTGGCGTTTGAAGAACTGGATGGGCTCAACCTTGTCTTTTTCGGCGTTGCGGTGGACGTACATGGCAAGACAGCCTGGGTGTTTTTCGCGACGTGAAGGCAAGAAACCCACAGTCTTCTTGCGGTCGTATACGCTCTGCAAGTAAAACTTCGACGTCGAAGTCACAGGTGTACGGTCAGGAACACCAGTGATGATAAACTTTGCTCGCACGTCGATCTTGTTGCTGAACGTCAGCTTCTTGGACATCTTTTGCATTCGCAACACCGTTCCATCCGTACGTGCGAATGAGACACAGTCCCCACCGCGGAGCAGGCCGTCCGTGGTGTGCCCAATGATGCGGAGTGTGTCGCCATCCTCCAGCTGATCCGAGGGCTGGACAGCGTTGCAGCGAACACGCCGCGAAAATGGGTTCTTGTGGCCTCCACGTCGCTTTGGATGTCCCTGAACCTGCGTGAACTGGCTGGTGGTGGTCTTGAAGGCCAGGTGAAGTTCCTGTCCGTGATACATGGGCACAGCAGGTTGCTCGTCGTTGTGAGAGTGAGACTCACCAGCAGTAGGGCCTGCACCGGCGTGGCTTCCGACCGGCACTGTAGCCTTGCGAGGTCGAATGATCTGACTTAGCATGCGCGGGGGTGAACTGAGTCCGCGGATGTTGCGAGCTGACCCGCCCACTCGCTTCGGCACCTCGGTGGTGCGGAAGCGTGGCACGCGGCGGTTAGGATCACGCAGTGAAGCATCAAAGTTCGCCACAGCTTGGCCACGAGTCTGTCGGATACTATCGATGTCGACCGAGTGGTTGGTCGGGTCTTCCCCGTAGTCGTCGGTGGTCACACTGCTCGAGTCGTCGTCTTCGATCTCGCTTTCGCTTTCATCTTCATCGTCACTGTGGACCAGAACCAGGGGCGAAAGACCCCTTTCCTGGTTATGGTTGTGCATGAGCACATCGCGCAGGAATGGTGGGATAGGCGGGGTCTCGTACTCCGTAGGCAACATGTCGAGTGTGAGTCCTGCTGGGATCGGCGGAGTACCAGCCATTAAACTTGCCGTGTCCTCCAGTGTCGGTCTCAGGATCTCGTCGCTGCCATCCGTGTCCACATCCAGAAACGAGTTGGCCAGGTCCATCATCGGCGGCGGAGTCATCAACGGAGGTGGGGTGTCCATGAGCTCCGGAGTTGTGGATGCACTGGTGGTCGAGCACTCTGTTGCCTTGTTGGAAGCTGCGTCCGCAGATTGTTCCGTCCAGCGCATGGTCATGCGCGACAACGGGTTCAGGATGGTCGACAGACGTGTCGATGCGGACAAGGACGACGTCGTGTGCGCTCGGCAGCGCGACGATGTCAACGGCTCGTCCTCGCTGAGAACGGCGATGTCGTCGGTGTCATCTTGCTGGAGCTCGTTCACATCGTCGTAGATGGCGGCAGCGTACGCCTTGTAAGGCGGCACTGGCGGAGGCGCTCGCTTGAAGGGACGATGCCGGAACGACCTGAGACCTTCATCCCCCACCGTTTGTCGTCGTACTCGAGGAGGTGACGCCTTGAGGCTGGCCGGGTGGACCGTCACCTTGCAGTACTTTGGGTCCATGCCCATCGTCATCTTTGCTCCAAGTATCACTTACTAGCAAGCCTTCCCTTGGCTGGCAAGTCCTGCGTAGCACGCGTCAAGTTGGAATGTAAGTGCGTCCGACCGGAAGCGTTCGGCTGAATTGTGACTGACGCGCCTTAGAGAAGAAGCGAGCACCCGGTCGACAGGGCGCCGTCGGGGTGGCAAGCATTGTTCGCATTGTGTACTCGACTGAGCTTCACTATCGCGGGCCCAGGTGGCGCGTGGCGTGACTCGCACATCCTGCCAGCTGGGATCTGGATGGCCTTCCGCTGCCTTTACGAGAGAGAGAGACTGGGCAAATGCGGTGTAACATCTTGGTGGAGACAAGGTGGTGTACCGGAAAGATAGCAACAATCGCCTCCTACCGCAAACACGACGGGAAGCTGTTGCAGCAGAAATAGTGACTGGAGCTCTAACCAGGATACACTTTCGACGAACATACGCACCAGCAGCCAGCGTCGATGGACATGGGATAGTCTCCCGACTGGAGTTCTTATCCCCGCACAACTTAGTTCTACGTATATTACGTCAATATACTTGAAGTATTATAATAAGCTTACTTGTATTCCTGCACAGACACTGCCAACCTGGCTGGTAAAGGTGATCGGCTGCCGTTCGTTGAAGCGTAAATTTGGACTCGGTGACGTGGTATTACAGCTTGCATGCTTCGCCTCTGTCTCTCCCCTCAATGCGCTCGACACGCAGTTTTCATCGACAGCGCCGGTGTGTGGTGGCGATACCTGTACCACTGTAGGCCGAGTGCTCGAGTGAAGAGGAGGCCGTACTCGCTGTGACTCAACTTGTGAGCAAGTCCAAGTCGGATCAAAACGAGCATTGCGCACCTGACGCCGGCGGCGGTCTCGCCTCTGCGAATCTCCAAGCATCATTTGGATACCATGGAGTGCAAGACACTTTACGTTACGACCTACCTTTTCCCGTTATGATTCACACGCGACAGTGGAGATCTTTGGCAGCCGCTTTCACCCTTGCAGCAACAGCCTCAAGTCCATGCACGACGGGTGGATCTGTACGCGAAAGATACAGCTCCGACTTCAAGTCATTCGTTACGTCGCCCCCATTCTACGAGTGTAGCCGAGCTGCTGTTGCCTGAGCCCGTCAAACATGTACGGATAAGTTGCTAAAGACGGTCTTCAGCCTAACGCGCAGAAGACCCCCACACTTTTGGTCATCTTGACCGTATTTTACCAAACTATAACAAAGTCGTGCAAGCTTCGAAATGGCGTATGCAACAAAATGTGTGTCATTTAATGGCCTAATAGGCCTTTGTAGAAGTTATTATGTTTCACGTGAGTTTCGTCGCCCGATAAGAAAACTACCACATGACTAGTTGTCCTGCTGGTCAAATGCATTAGAAAT
>KV725154.1:0-61723 GCA_000500205.2 Phytophthora lateralis
CGCCACAGTACGCAAAAGAAAGGCATGTGTCTCGTGCGCACAGCGCAGGAGACGTCCGTTTGAAGTCGGGGAGGGGTGACATCTTTTCAGGTGGACGCGCGGTCCGGAGGCTGCAGAGCTGTGTGTGCTTGCGGAAAAGTTGGAGGCAGTCGGAGATGCAGCAGGCTTGGTGCTGGAGGTGTATATGGGCTGGTGGCGTGTGTGTGGGGCGTAGGAGAGGCGTATTTCGTTTGTGACGGCGTGCGGTGTGTTGAAGTGTTATGATGCTCCTTTGGCTCAGTTGGTAGAGCGTTAGTAGGCTTGGTGCTGGAGGTATTGGTGTCGTACACTATCACAGAACAATACATGCTTCAACGTGTTCAACTCACACAATGCGTCCGCTAGCCTTTCTTTCTCAGCTTCCGAGTTGAGATCCTCATGCCTCTTGCTCGACGCGTTCAACTCAGTTCTCAGGTGGTCCGCTCGACATCGCGGAATCCGGTGCCCGAGTGCCTCTCCAGCGTCCGCTTCCGCGGCAACTCACACGCCCTCCCAACCACCGGTCCGCGGATGGAAGATACAACGTTTTCGTCAAGAATATCCGGCGCGATCAAGCCGCTTGGCATTGCATCGTCGTCGATGACGACATTCTGGATCTGTGGCCGGACGTACACATTAGACCCTTTGGGGTCGTGGACAAGGGCGACGGTGACCCGCAAACCACAGGCCGGGTCATCCATGACTTGTCGTGCCCGGTTAACAAGTCTCTTAACGATCGTACCGACCGGGATGCGATCTGCCAGCCAAAATACAAGCACTGTGACGCTGTGGTTACCGCAATCGTACAAGAAAAGACACACCATCCAGGCGCAAAGGTCAAAGAGCAAGACGGGGACGTGTCATCAGCTTACCGTCATGTTTTCATTCACAGCCAATGCGTCCACTTGTTCGGCGGGCGGCTTCATCGGGATGCCGCCCTCGTGATTGACATGTCGGCTGCTTTTGGCTGGTTCTGATCCCTGAGTGAGTGTGGCGTCGCGGGAGGAGCAATCTCTTTCATGCACGGACACACCACGAACACGATCAACCCGCAAGGCTTCTTCAGTTACCATTGGGTAGACCACCACATCAACGTCGCCGCAGACGTTGGCTCTAATTACCAGGACGTGGAATAATCATTACGCCTTGCCATGCTCATAAGACTCGGCCCCGCCGCCATCAATGAGGACCAGTTTTCAAGTTGGAACACGAAGCAAAATATACTAGGTCTGATTTTCGACTCCACGGCTGGCATTATGTCTATGTCCTCCGCCAAAGCCGCGAAAGCCGCGAAAGCCGAGCATATGGTGCGTGCTGCCAGCGAGTCCACCACGTTGAGGCGATCAGAATACCGCTCGCTGCTCGGTAGTCTCCGTCACGCGGCGACATGTGTCCAACCAGCCCGAGCTTTCCTACAACGTTTGCACACAACATCCACCGATGCCAGTCGGTGCCGATCAACAGTGACATGCGTGACAACCCAAAGTGGTGGACCCGCATCTTGTCTACGATCCCACTTAACGGCGTCTCATCAGTGTGCTTCAACACGCTTCCTGCGGCCGACGTGGTCATCGAAATGGATGCCCCCGACTTGGGGCTGTGTGCTGTCATCCGTGTGGATGAACGCGCGCTGACGTACAAGCTCAACGAACTCGAACGGCAGCCCATCGCAGAGTCTAGAGTTGACCCCACCGTCACCGTCAGCTTCAACATTAACTATCGGGAGATTCTATCATGTGTGTTCACGGTTCACACGTGGGGCCTACCCTGGGCACGCCGTACGTAGTTCCGGCCTCCCACTCCATGTACACTTTCGCATTGACAATACTTCTGCGGTGAACTGGCAATCCAAGATGGCGTCCGGCAACCATCGGGCCCAGACCGTCATTCGGCTGTTTTGTCTATGGGATGTCGAGCACATCCTGAGGTTCTCATTATCGCACACTACCGGGATGGAAAACACTGTTGCGGACGCTGGCTCACGCATGTCTAACAACTCAGTCAGTGCTAACTTGTTTGCGTCTATGACGCGTGGTTGGTCGCAGGTTCACCCTACCATCTCATCGACCGATGTGGAGACGATCTGGCATTCCATCTCCGAGTCCATTCGGCCGCCGAAACCACCTACAACCAGTATCTCAAGTCATTACGCAAATGGTTCAACTGGTGTCAGTACCGCGGCATTTCCCCGACGCTCCAGAACCGCACTTTGCCCGCCTTCATTCAACACATAATCGACTTTATTCTACTGGTCTTTCGTGAGGGATACGGCGCAGGCTGCCCCGTACGTAGTTCGACTATTTCGGCCACCTTGTCCGGCATTCGTCATTTTTTCGTCGCAGCTGGCTCCGACTTCCCTTGCGGCCATCCACAAATTCGCATGCTTCGGAAGGCATCGGCCTTGACACTCCCGTCCAGCACAAGGCACCCGTATCCATCCACCAGCTCGAGCTGTGCTCAATCTGGCGCGACCTTCCGACCAAGCTCTCTGGGGAGTCATGTGTCTGGCCTTCTTCTTCCTACTTCGCCGTTCCGAGATCGCCTCGCTCAACAAAGGAAACTTTGCGTGGTTTGCCTAGAAAGACGAAGATATCGCCATCCTCAATTACAGCGGCGTACCGACATCAACATCGAGTGCAGCAGTGTTAGTGCACATCCGGCTCACCGGGTCTAAAACAAACCAGCGCGGCGAGCCAACCCTACGAATGCTGAACAGTTCTGGCCATCAATTCGTGTTGCCCAGTGTTTGGAGCGCTATGTCTTCTCAAAGCAAGGAGGTCGCTGCCGCTCAGAATCCCAGTGGTCGTGTACGTGAACACTGATGGTATTCCCGAATGCGTATCTTCCGCGAGCGTATCCACGGCGATCCAACGCGCTGCAGCCCACTCCGGTAGTAATCCAAAGGCATACAGTGCTCACTCTCTCAGAGCTGGAGGGACAACGCACATGTATCGCGCTGGTGTTGACACGCTGACGATCCAGTTTCACGGCCAGTGGGGATCCGACACCTTCAAGCAGTACACTCGACTCTGCAAGGAGTCCGTCGCCGTCCTCGCGTCTCGGATCATCAGCGGCCCGAAGCACATGAGCAATCTCCAGTGAAGCGCCACGGTCTTGGCCTACTTTCGGGGGCTTTCAACTTATCCCTGCCGAGATTGCGTTAAAGGCCGACACCGCGGTCTACCCTGTAATGTTATCTATGCATTGCCCCCATCACGAGTGAGTGCCAAGGAAATGACACTTTTAGAAAGTGACAAAGTGATCATAAGTCGTGCAAGGGCTGTTAACATAAAACATCAATTCAGTGCACGGTATCAGTTTAGTGCACGGTTAGCAATATCATTCAATGAAATTCATGTCTTTGAATTAAATACATTCTGATTGGCTAGATTCTAGACTGTTGAAAATCGAATTAGTGCATGATGGATTTACAGTGGCAACGCCCCTGAGCCTGGTGAATGTAACCCTGCTATTTAACAAGAAAAGCTTACTTGAATGCTTAGGGTCACTATGCAACGTACGAATGGTGTCCATTCATCTATCTCGTACATTGTGTTTGGCCACGAGACATAGCATAGTGAAATCAAGTCAAAATGATATCGTGCAATAAAATGTTCACTGACTTTTTTCAGCCGTACGGACATCACATTTTGGACCATAAGTTTTGCTCCATAACCGCTCTTAGTTTGAGTAAATATCCACTGAAATGCTAGAAGTCCTCTAAATTACCACCCAGCCCCCTGTTTCTGCCATTCATCGTAGTTTTTCCAATTTTCCGAGCTGGTCCAAAATCGTGCACTCAATTGATGTTTTAAGTTCGAATCGCCCAGACACATAATGGGCGAGTATCAAACATGCACGATTTACAGCAATCCGTACTCGGCACAATAAGTTTTAGGACTAAAATTGTACGGTAGCATAAACTGGGACACGTGCTTCTTCGTGGTAAAAATCGTCTCGGTCTGTCAGTCGAACAAGCGCTTCTTGGGGCGCCATGGTGCACAGCAGCAAGTACGACCTGCTCATCAAGCTCTTGCTGATCGGGGACAGCGGTGCGTGTAGTCTCCACATCCCGTCGCCGTTCTGCCTGCATCTAACGGCCTCTATGCCCCTCTCTCTGCCTCAGGCGTGGGGAAGAGTTGCGTGCTCCTGCGCTACTCGGACGACTCGTTCACGACTTCCTTCATCACTACCATCGGGTGCGTCTTGACTGGGAGTTTGTATGCTCCAGTATAGTTGGGGACTGACGCTGTGCTGCAGCATCGACTTTAAGGTAAAGACCATCGACGTGGACGGCAAACGGATAAAGCTGCAGATCTGGGACACTGCAGGCCAGGAGCGCTTCCGGACGATCACGACGGGTGCGTGCTGATCCCTACTTGACATGCCTATGTTTATCACGTGTCTGACTGGTGGTGTGGTATGTGGGCAGCGTATTACCGTGGTGCGATGGGGATTCTGCTAGTCTATGATGTGACCGACGACCATTCCTTCCAGAGTGAGTTGGAAGAGCTTTCTAATTGTGCTACGTGGGAACTACAGTAACAGCTTTGTTTGGTGAACTGTGTTGAAGATCTGACTTTGTGTCTGTGGTGTTGGGTAGATATTCGTAACTGGATGACACAAATTCGACAGAATGCGTCCTCGAATGTGAACAAAATTCTCATCGGTAACAAGTGCGACGTGGATCCGTCGGAGAGAGTACGTTGAAGGCTGTGATGCGATGTATGAATGTGCTGGTTCTTTGACTGATGCGCATTCTGGTGGCGCTGGCTGCTATCAGGCGGTAACGACGAAGCAGGGCCAGGACCTCGCGGACGAGTTCGGAATCAAGTTCTTCGAGACGAGCGCAAAGAGCAACAAAAATATCGACGAGGCCTTCCGCTCGATCGCTGTGGACATTCAGAAGCGGCTGGCGGAGAGTGAGCACGATAGATTAGACGTGGCGAACGGCAGCAAATTCCGCGTGGACGAGTCTCAGGAGCAGGCCAAAGACAGCTGCTGCGCCTAGTTGTCTCTCGGTTGCCCTCCCTCTCGCTGTTGCTTTTGTTTCTCGTTTATCCCGAGTGAGTGGTTGACACGCCACGCCTTACATGAGTCGACACGAAGTAGAGCTCAGCAGTGTGCAGGACGAGCAGCCACACCGGATGCGAATAAGTCTATCATAAATCTCTTGCACTTTCATCTTCCAACAAGCAGGAACCAACGCGAGCGGCATGAAGACATGGCTTCAGGATTATCAGGTGGTATCTAAAAGTGTAGCCATGTGTCACAGGCCAGTCGTTTTTGGTTGGCTGGCATTTGCCAATTGCGAAGAGGACATGGCGGAGAGCGGCGACATCGTGGACGGCGGCGAGACGTGGGACGACTGGGTGGACGACGGCTCGTCCGCCAGCTTCGACTGCGTGTTCTGCGCCGCCAAGTTCCCGGCGGAGGAGCCGCTGCATGCGCATCTGCAGGACTCGCACGCCTTCTCGCTGCGCCGCGAGGTCTCGACGCGTATGCTGGACAAATACGGTACCATCCAGCTCGTCAACTTCCTGCGCTGGAGCACGCTGGACGGAGCCTCCGAGGAGCAGGTGAAGCAGACGCTAGTCACTGAGGGCAGCGCCGCTTTCCAGAAGGACGAGTTCCTCAAGCCCGTGGTGACCGACGACCCGCTGCTCTACTGCCTCGACTGCGACAGCAGTGACGACGAGGACAATGAGAACGAAGAGCAGAAGACCGACAAGGTGGCTGCCCCCGGTGCTGGAGATGAAGCCAGTGACCTCATTGCCAAACTGAGACTGGAGAACCAGGAGCTCAAGCAACAGATGACCAAGTACTCGAAGCTCGTCCGCGACTTTGTGGTGGATGGCGAAAGCGCCGCGCCCGTTGAGGACGCTGCCGACAATGACACGTACTACTTTGACTCGTACTCACATGTGGGCATCCACCGCGAGATGATCACGGACAGAATCCGCACGGACGGCTACCGTAACGCCATCATCAACAACCCGGAGGTGTTCAAGGGCAAGGTGGTGCTGGATGTAGGATGCGGAACGGGCATTCTGAGCATGTTCGCTGCACAGGCCGGCGCTGCTAAGGTGGTTGGCATTGACCGCAGCGAAATGGGCGACGTAGCTCGCGAGATCGTGGCTGCCAACGGATTCAGCGACGTCATTACGATTCTCCGCGGCAAGGTGGAGGACATGGAGCTGCCGGTGGACAAGGTGGACATTATCGTCTCAGAGTGGATGGGTTACTGCCTCCTGTACGAATCGATGCTAGATACTGTACTTTTCGCACGCGACAAGTGGCTTGTCCCGGGTGGGCACCTGTTCCCGGACAAGTGCTCGATGTTTATCCAGGGCATGGAGGACTCGACGAACCGCTTTGCCTTCTGGGACGACGTGTACGGCTTCGACATGCAGCCCATCAAGTCCAAGATCTCCATCCGGGACGCGTTTGTGGAGGACGTTCTGCCGAGCGACATCATTACGAGTCGCGAGTTGCTGCAGAAAATCGACATTGATCACGTCACGTACGATGAGTTGGACTTCCACTCGCCTTTCACGCTGTCTGCAACGAAGGACGCGACAATGCACGGATTCGTGTCCAGCTTCGACATTGGTTTCGAGCGTGGCTGCCCGCGTCCTGAGTACTTTACGACGGGAGCCGAGGGCACGCCGACGCACTGGCACCAGGTCTTCTTCCACATCCCGAAGCCTTTCACGGTCAAGAAGGGAGACGCCGTTGAAGGCAAGTGGTGGGTGCGGCGGAACGCCGAGAACCCGCGTTTCCTCGATGTCGAGATCCAGTGGAAGGAGACGGCCGAGGGCGAGTTCCTTGTTCAGCGCTACCGTATTCACTAAGAGCTTTTAGCGCAGGGCCGCTGTAACATTTGCTTCGAATTCTTAGCTTATTTTTTGCGGATTGCTTTGGGAGCGTAACAGGTTTTGGTGGAAGAAACCTCAACGCTATCTTCCTTTGGCTCTATGGATGCAGCTTCACTTGGCCAATGACGTCCTTCACCAGAACAGACATCGCCTGCACCTTCTCGAATTCCTCGCCGGTGGGCGAGATCATGGCCAAGCACTTGAGCAGGAGATAGTGAGTCGAAGTGAGCGAGGGCGTGAGATCGAGGTTTTCTACCAGGGGGTCTGACACGAGAGGTGGCTGAGTATCGTTGATCACCCACGAAAACACGTCCGCGCGCAGCATACTCATCACCACAGCGTACCCCGCCTCGGTCTTCATTCGCCGCAGAATCAGCGAAAGTCGAGCTCGGGCAATGGCTCCTAGCTTGAGTACCAGGCGCTCCGGTTTCTGCATCTTTTCGATTGCTAGGTCGGCCCGTTCGTCCCTCCCGGACTGGTACAGGAACAACACGTACTCTTCACGAATGACATCCAATGGCAATCCGAACGCTTCTGTAAGCGCGAATCCCAGTGATTCATCGTGTCGGAGAAGTTCCTTCAAAAACCTGGTGCGATCTCGGTTGATCGAGTCTAACTCTTTTTCACACGGCTGAGCCAGTGCTGGTGTCATTAGGAAGCTGTCGGGGCGGCACAAGCATCGTCCACTGTTCGAGAACAGCTTCACAATCGAGATTGGCGTCACCGCCGTTGCAGCAAATGAATCGAGCAGCATAATCAAACTGATGTGGTCTGCGATCTGCGACGTCGAGATCATATCGAACTTGAAGCTTTGCAACGCTAGCATAAGTGAAGATGTATCATGAGAAGGCGGCCATCGCTGTCTGAAGATCAAGTGAAGATCCTTCACACGACACCGCCACTTGACTGACTGCGTCAAGCTATCCATCTTGAATGCAGTGATACGTCGTGGTGCAGTATCGTCGTCATCATCGTCGGATTCGATATCTGCATCACTTGTTTCATCATCGTAGTCCTTGTCAACATCACCATAAACCGTGGCAACTGAACGGGTCGCTGGGATAGCCTTTACAGCCGCCGATAACGTGACAAGCAGGCTCCGGATAATACCGAAAAAGCGGCGAGCAACTTGCGGCTGGAGGCCACGTTGCGGCTTCTTACCAACCGCACTTTCCTCCCAAAATGTAATTAAAGTCACCACGTGCACACGGATGTATTGCTCCCAAATATAAGCCGCCATTGCAGCTTTGACTTGAAGCGACTGTACGCAATCAAGCTCGAGCAGCGCATCTTCGAGCTGGCGCATGTCTGATCGCTCCGCATTCCAAGCGGTGCAGAGGATTCCTACCCGAAAGCAGCATAGAGAATCTTTGTCCAAAAACTGTGGATACGCACGCAGTACAGCTGCCCAGTCCTTCATCTGCGCAGCCTTTCGGCAGTTCTCCATTGTCGTGACCCAGCCATCTGTGCCATCACTACTCACATTGGTCTCGACACGATCCCCAGGCAATTGCACAGCAGCATCATCTTCGCCGGCCTCGTGGCCATCATTAATTTGCATGACAGCTAGACCCCGCATAATCTCATCCACGTGCTCAACTGCGTCGACAGATAGCCGACCAACTTTCCCAAGACGCAACGACATGTGCACCGTTTTCGCGATGCAGTCTTGCAAAATAACCCAGCGTGTCCCGCTACCAGTGCTGCTGTACTTTCCGAACGTGTCTTCTTCAGCATGCTTTGCTGACTGTATCTCCCCCCACCCACAGTGTTCACTCAACACGAAAGCATGGAAAAGCTTTGGCGTTTTCCAGCATGAGTTAAAGATTTCTGCCAGCGAGCGAGGACAATCACGCAATCGGCGCAGATAACTTTCTGCAGACACAAATGACGCCTCAGCATTATCCTCTCCCTCTTGCTGTATTGCCGTCTCAACATCTCCGATGACGAAGTACGGGTCTAGCCAACGCTGAAGAGACGAAGACATTGAAGGAGGAGGCAGTGCGAGTACTGCACCGAGAGGGAGTGAGTAGTACCACTCAATAAATAGGCTTGTAAGTATATCTTCCGTCAAGAAGATGGCTGAATGCAGCTGTTGTAGCTCCTAACCAAGCGGGAAGCAAGTTATAAGTTTAGTAAGTAACAAGCATCACCGGAAAATCAAATGATAAGCGTACCTGAACCGCGAAGACACTTGACAGCACTGGTGCGAGAATGAACGTAAAGAGGCAGTCTCTATGAGTTGCAGTCGAAAATTTGCGGAAAATTGGAGTCTTCAACACACGAAACGATTCGCGTAAAAACTCCTCTTTCGTTTCAGCAACCTCAAACACAGACAGAATATCTCGACGACGGGGTAAGTCAGGATCGCTGAACGGCATTGAGAAGAACTCCATGAACTCCCACGCAGTGAGCTGGTTAGCGCTATCGATCGCTTTACGTGTTCGGGCACAAGATTCGTCGTCCAGCGCAAGACCAGCGCGACGAAAGAGTTCCAACCACGGGAGGATTCGCGGTCCTGAGTGTTTTTCTTTTGCACCGGAACGAGAAATAATTTCTCTAGCGGAAGTCTGCATCATTGCCATAAGCGCGCGCTTGCCACGCTTGAACTCCTGTACGTATCAAAAAGCATTTAGTAAACTTGAACAAAATACAACAGCAGAGTTGCAACACACTTACAGCTTGGAATCCAATAAATGTGGACACGAGGCGGTGCTGCCAAAGCAACTTCCACTGAAGTGACAGTTCTGCTCCAGTCGGTGTTCTGGATGACATCCCATTTTTCAACGCCTGTAAAACGTACGAGTTAGACACTCAATGCGAACCGTATAATTCGAAAACAAGCGTGCGTACTGTCTTACCAGTTGTAACTTCTCCAGCGCCTTGAGCAAGAAGTTTGCATTCAGTAATGCCATATCGACATTAAGCAAAGCATCAAGAAGCGTCTGGATCGTTGTCGATGAAGACAGACCGCCGATGTCCTCTAACAACGGGTCTAGTGTATCTTGTTCAAGCGTATGAGTCGCGTCGACCCGTTTTTTCTTAACGAACGCCTGGAGACCGCCTATCACTTGGTGCAAAAGGAAGTTCTCCTCTTGAAGTTTGTTCTGCGTAAAATACTTCATCAATATCGACGCGTTCGGCAGCCCGGGCTTCAGCTCAATCAATTCCGACACAGTGTCGCTCGTTTTAGACAGTACCACGCACTTTGTTCTCCCTGTTGCCGGGTCAAACTGTGTAAAAAGTTTTGCACTGTTGCCCACCGCTAAACTGAACACCCTGGGCCCGTACCGAGTACGCCACACTTCAACGATACCACGCTGGGCCGAGTAAATGGCAAGATAGAGACCAGGAGGCCGACGGGTTCCTTCGGAGCCTTGCATCCAGCCGCATTGCGCGTTACGATAGCCCTTCCACATCCGAATCACGATCATTCGAGAAGTGTCGACAAGTAGAATTCGACCAAGCGTGTCCGAAACCGCGGCCAGCCTGCCTGTGGGGCTCAAAACTAGAACCCTGCAGCGCCGTCGCTCGTCTTCGTAAATCGAGCGCGTAATGCCAACAGGGGCAGGTACATGCTCAGCAGCAGCGTCGATCGCACCAGCACCGAGCTGCGCGTACGCTGTCTGTTCATCTCCAGCTGCAAGTCCCCCTGCACCGCGTGTCCAGCCCCAGCTCGTCGCAAAGTTCCACACCGCCCCCGCTGCTCTGGATGCAATGGCAGTCGCAATATGCGCCAAGTGGATGATCGAGTTCTGGTCATTGCCCGCCTGATAGAACGCGAGGAAAGGCGCCGAGCCCGCGCTCATGATCGTGTATACGCCCAGCCGCGCGTGCGACTGGAAGATCGTGGGCCGCACGGGTCCACACGGGACGGCCGCCACAATGTCCTTTTGGTCCCGTAGAGAATATTTCCTAAACTTGCTGGCCTGAGCTGGGCCAAACACGGCCGCATTGACTTTGCTCAGGATCTCTGAGAGCTGGATGATGGCCACCGTCGAGTCCGCGTAGAGCACCCAGAACTCCCCGTCCGAGTCGGGCTCCCCGGCCAGTAGCACGCTCGCTCGGCGGGGCGCCACCACGCTTCGGTTCACGTCCAGCTTGTGCACCGCGCCGCCGTGCATCTTCTGCTCGAACAGGAGCTTCCCCACGCGGTTGAAGACGCGCACGATGCCCGACGTGAAGCCCGCGGCGAAGAGCTCCCGGTCTAGCCACTTGACGTCCGCCACGCGCTCGTCGTCGTCCAGGTGGACGCTCTTGCTATCCACAATAATGTGCAGAGATGAGGTATGACCATCACTCTCCACGTCCTCCTGCACCCCAGCACTGTAGATCTTGTCCTCGAAGCCCAGCAGCAGCGTCAGGTCCTCCGCCACGTCCACGTGGACGCGCGCGTCGTCGTACAGCGATACGCAGGCGTCCGGCGCCTCGGTCGAGTGCAGTCGCGAGCTGTCCACACGCATCGCGACGGCAAGCGCGTCCTCCGCGTCGCCCGCAGACGTCGCCATGGGTCTACTCTGAGAATTTGTAAGTGAGAAGAAACAAGAACGGGATCAGCTATTGCGGAATTGCAATTCTAGCCTCAGCTTCAACTTGCCCTTTTTGGCAGAGACCCGAGATGATGGTGGGACCAACTATTTGGCGGCGAGAGCTACTATTTGGCGGCGTGGAATGGCATAGAAATCTGGTGGCATCCATCCAAGGAACGACGGAGACTCGATTCTCAGCGACTTTATTCCTCAATCTCGCGTCGACATGGCACGACTGCTACTTGGTGCAGCACTGGTGTCCCAATTGGCGCTGGCAATGAATGCAGGGCAGCAACACTACGGCAGCTTCAGAGAGCTGGGTTCGCTTGCTAGTGGCAGTGAAGATGCGAGTGCGACGCCGGGCGGGGCACAGCAGGAGAAGGACAGTTTAACCATTCAACCGTCGACAGGCGACAGATCGGACAGCTTCCCAAGCACCTCCATCGTCTTGATCGCAGTGGGGTTTGTGATCCTCACGGGCCTCGTCTTCCTCCTCGTTGTGCTGCGCCGCGGCAGGAACGACGAAAACTACAGCGACGCACACTGCAACCACGCGAACCCGGATAACTCGCGTCTCTGCATGAAGCGTACGACGTTCGCAATGCCGGAAGTGAGCCGCACAGGCTTGGACGAGATCGACTCTAGCGGGTCGGTCGTGCCTGTGTTGGGCGACGACGCTGGCCACAAGATGCGTGAAAGCGCTCAACCGGAGCTCAAGCCCTCGCGGGCCGAGGCCAGCGCCACGACGAGTTCCTACAGTGTGGCCCCGCTCAGCAGCCGCCACACAAAACCAGCGGCGCCAATGCTTATCTACGCGCCGGCGCAAGGGCGTGGTCTGAACGACAGCCACGCAGCAAGTGACTACAGCTCTCATACGGATGACTACTCCATCGGGATGTTAGAGTCCCCAGTGTCGACGGAGTACAGCTTTGACTCAGAGGGCGACGATGTATTCCCGTCGACGGATGAAGTCGACTCGTACCGGAGTCTGGACTACACCTTCTTGTCCACGACGTCTTCGGACGTCTTTGGCTCGAATCGGGATCGCAAAGGTGGTGCCTGGAAGCAGGTGTACGGTCCTGATGAAGCGCCTCCGATCGGATCAGGGTTGTCGCCCCAGTCTTCGGGTGTTCTCTTCGTACGACAAATCGATCCGCACGCCATGAGGCGGATGCGTCTCGACACCCGAGCTCGACGCAACAATCAAATGCGGTTCGATGTCGCGGTATGAAGTAACTACCAAGTGAACTCACAGCCCTCTCATAGTTCCAGTACTTCGACGTATTTATCATTTCACCGCGGCAGCGCTCGCTATCGTTCAATTCTTTTCCTACGCCCATCGAGACTCTCCTGTCTGCGAGTTATAATAGTACGTCTGCCCTGAAGCCTCATCGACCAGCGTCATCCAGCCACCATAGTCTTCTGATACTTCGTACACTTGATTGTAGGACTGTGCGTACGCCTGTGCCTCTCGTGCTTCTCGCGCAGCCTCCGCCGCGGCATACTCCGTCACGTATTGGTACTCGCTTGACTGAATGAACTCGTCGTACGTCTGAGCGCTCTCCTCTTCCTTGACCTTTTGCTGCTGCTTGCGCGCCTTCTTGAATGTCGCCATGTCTGTCCACTGGTGGGTGGTCTTGTTCCCCTTGGAATGGATAATGGTAAAGCAGCCCAAGCAGTACGGGTCCTCACAGACTGAACACCATCGCGTCGCACGCATTTTCTCGCACTCAATACAGCGAAGAGAGCCGATAGCTTTCCATATGTGCTTCTCGCGCTTTGCCGAATGATGCAGGTTTTCGTAGCACGCATCGCAGAAGACGTCCTGGCACTGGGCACACAGCCGCCTTGCATCTTCCTCCTCGCATTCCACGCATAATTTGTCATCATCTTCATCATATTCCTCCTCGTCTTCCTCTTGCAGCTTCGAGTCGTCTCCGTTCGCACCACCGTTCAACGCCGGTGGTGACTTCTGAGCTGCTAAAATGCCGGCAATGTCGTCCTCCAATGGATCGATGATTCTGCCGTCCTGAAGCACCAACTTGCCGTCTGCCTTGGTGTATCCCGTTGCAGGAGGAGCCCGCAGCGCCTCGCCGGTCTACCAAACCAGTCATTTCACAAACATTAGCGAGCGTCCAGAAAAACAACAATTTATGATGACCGTTTGTACCTCTTGGTTGTAGTAGAACCACTTTGATGAGTCTTCGTTCCAGTATTCCACCCACGTACGAGCCTGAAGCACGAACCTTGCTGCTCGCTCTTGCCGAAGCCGCTCGACACGGTGAATCGCTTGCCGGTTGCGTACCAGTTTTTGAATCTTTGTGGCAGCTTGAGCATACATCCGATTCCTCTCGCGCAGTGCTAGCAGCTTCAATTCTGTCGACAAGCGAGCGCTGATGGCAACAAACACGAGTGTAAGACACACTCTGCTGAAAACCAATTGAACAATACCAATGAGATGCGTACCGGTGTCCTCGATACACTCGTTGAATGTTGGTAGCTGCAGCGCGACGAATCGCTTGTCGCTTGCGGTCCTCCCCACGCAGGTTAGCAAGGATCTTTCGAGCACGTCTGCCACGCGCCACAGTTTGAATTTTCGTTGCAGCGATATTTCGCAGTCGCTCAAGTCGCCGTCGAATGAATGAAGCACGTCCAAGACGTCCACGATACCGACGCTGGATCAGCACTGCTGCATTAGTCAGACGCTGGGTTCTTCGGCGAAGTGTAACTTCATGACGAGCTTTACGACCGCGGTACAATGCCTGAACGCGGCTAGCGACGAGGTGCATCTTGCGCTCGTGCTGCATCTGTTCGGCACGCTTCCGTACAACGTAGCCTCGTGCTATTGCTTGAATACGGGTGGCCATTGCTTGGCGACGCTGATCGAGTCGCTTGAGCTTGAAAAACTTTCGTGTAATACCCTCGCGGAACATACGCTGCATCTTGATGGCAGCGGTGGTTTGTTTGGCAATGACCTTTTGCATCTTCACCAAATAAGCAAGCATGCGGCCACGGTAGGCGCGCCACGAGCGCTGGATGACCTGAATTGAGTGTAGTTGCAGCGCTGAGCGTTCCAGAGCCTTTTCGTGAACGATGTCAGACCACCACTTCGTCCAGGCTTGACGCAACTTGCGTTGTGACCAATTCAGCAGGAACATATCGAGCTTCTTGCCCCCTTTGTAGAGCAGGTATGCCTGCAGTTTTTCTTGCTGCTTCTCGTACGCGATAGCCTGCTTCCAGCGCTCCATGGCTACTCCTTGGAGGTTGTAGAGCAACCGACGGAAAATGTTTTCAATCTTTTCTCGCCCCCATCGTTTGAAGTAGAGCGTCGTACGCAGCTCGGAGGCAGGGCAGATCTTTTGTGCCCAGCAAATGTCGTCTTTTACCAGCCGCGTAAGGTGCTGCACGCTGTACAGCGCCGACTCCAACTCCTTGCGAAGCCCACCACCATCCTCTGTACTCTTCTTCGTTTGGGGTGGGCGACCAAGGTTCTTTCGTCGGCTCAACTGCGACTGCTGCTGTCGCCTCTTACTCTTCTTGCCTTGAGCTAAACCAGGTAGCTTTCGTCCGTCCGAAGGTGCCTGGTTGGGCTGATAGAACTGCGAAGGCAAAGACAACGACGAACTAACTCTCTGACCGCTGAGTTCTGCTTCAAGCGCTTCAATTTCCTCCACCGACAGCCCAAGTGTCTCGCTTGCTTGCTTTCGATCGACATCGTGTTTTATGGCTTGCACCTCCTTAGCCGCCATTGCACTAGCTGTACTTGCAACGTTCACGGAAGGAAGCCTGAAAACTGGTAGCATATATTGTTGTTGCTGCTGGCGTTGACCCGGAACAACTTGAGCCTCCAGCCCCACTTCGAACGGGGTTTCTCCCGTTGTTGTCAACACTGGTAGCATATCCAGCCCTGTTCGGATGTTTGAGGACATTGTTGAGATGTCTGGACTAGCTGTTGCTTGAGTCTTTTTGTGCCTCAAAAATGACTTGGAGCGCTGGTTTGGGGAAAGCTTCAGCGTCTTGGAGTGCATAGCATGCTGTAGATCGGTTCGAGGGGGAGCTTTGACGCCTGCGCCACCCATCGCTAGCTGGAAGCGCTGCTCCAGTTCTTCTACGCTGGGGACTAGTCCGTCACGGGCATTGTTCAAAGCGTTCGAGAATGCTTCAGGCTGCTGTCGCTGGAGATTCGCCACTTTGAGCCGCCACTCAGCCTGCAACTTGGAGCGTGTGCGCTCTAACTCTTCTAAAAGCCGAAGCTCATGGTTTGTCAGACGATGCAAAGCATCCGTGTGTGGTGTCAAGACTGCTGCCTCGCTTCCTCCAGCCTGATGTGTGGACTCACGCTCGCCTCGAAAAGATCCCGAGTTATTAGTCGTCGATTCTGCTGCAGACTTGGCCTTCTTCCCGCCTGAGAGATTCCCGCCAAACAGCAGCATTGAAGGAGGTGCTCCCACTGCAGCCAGCACCTTGGCAAAAACCTTCACCTCGTATAAATAGTGTGGTTCCTACAATCTTCACCTTCAGATCCGTTACCAAACACGAAATATTCCCCACCCACACCACCAAAACTTGTCAATTTGACCACGTGAACCCCCACTTAAGCTTCATGAAGGTTTTCCTCTACTCCACCCTCCTATCATATCATATACGCTCGATCCACGCTGGTGACGTCTGTGCGCGTGCCTATATAAAACTAGTTGGCACACTTGCACATATGCACCGTCCTTCGGGCCCAGCTCAGAACTTGAAGTGGATGAGCATGAGCGTCGCCGCCATACTGAGGAACACGTGCGAGAGCGCGTTGTGGTTGAACTTGTCCTTGCTGGGCGCCCATACGAGGCCCTGGATGAGGCCGCCCACGAGCTTGACGCCGTACACGAGCAGCTCGTTGCTCGAGTGGCTCCACTCCCAGTTCCACGTCATGAAGCACGCGATGGGGCCGAAGAGCATGACGGGGATGAAGCCCGCGAAGAGGAAAACCGTGTGCATACTGACGCTAGCCCAGACGGCCAGCACTACGTAGACGATGGCGGCCAGGGCGATGATGGAGTAGGCCCATGTCCCGGGCAGGTGGCGGCTCGCAGCCAGCGACAGCAGCGCGAAGTTGGTGAGGATGGAGCAGGCCAGCACGACGCGCCAGAGAGAGTCGATCATGTGGTCCACCGTGGAGCGGCTGAGGTTGACACCAAAGATGCGTGCGGTCTTGACCAGGTGCTTCTCCTGCTGGTGCGCCATGTCGCGCATGGCCTCGAACGCCACGTGGTGCAGGAGGCCGCCGAGCGCCGCCGAGATGCCCAGCGCCATGAAGTACATGAGGTACCAGGCCAGGTCGCCCTTGTCGTTGGCGGCGAAGAGGCCGATGTAGACGGCGAAGGCGAAACACTGTACGGCAAGCAGGTAGTCCGTGATGAAGCACGCGGGCTGCGCGTCCCACTCCTCGCCCGTGGTGGAGCGGTAGGCCCAGAGCGACCAGTTCTCGAGCTCCGCCACAGCCTGGCGACACGCCTGCGCAACGGTAGAGGACGCAGTGCACTTGCGCAGCGTAGCGACGCTCTGCTGCTGCGTGGCCATGGTCTGGATTAATAACGCCTGCGACTTGTGCGGAAGCTGGTAGATTGCGAACTGGTCTCCGGTTTTGAGAGCCTCCCATTCTCGAGTTAGATGCGAACGGGCTCTGCCCAATGGCGAGCGGCGGTTTCGAGGTTTACAGCCAATGGCCGACCAGAACGCTAAAAATGGGAGAACACCGCCATTTACGCAGCCATCAGAGATGCAAGTCATGTACAACACCTCGAGCCACCCAGCGCTGGTGTCTATGAAGAATCCGGCGGCACCATTTATGCTGCGGGCCGTAGGCGAGACTAGTTCGGTGGTCTGCAGCGCTCTGAGTCACGCGCGACGCTGATAGGCCGATCGGGCCGAGTTGAAGCCGAAGGAATCTTCAGATCCCGGCCGATGCAGTGTGGGTTCGCTCGAATGGTATTGATTTATTTAGGGCCGGATTTGCTGGTAGCTGTAGACCTTGTGACGTCGCTGCAGGCGCGCGAGCTGCGCGCAGCACCCGAACGCCACGGCCGACAGCACGATGGCCACGGCGAACACGGGGCCGAAACACTGCGGGCCGAAGCATTTCTCCACGCCGTTCACGGAGCGCGTGGCCGACGAGTGCTGATACACGTACGACGCCAGCGGACTGAAGAAGAGCGGGTACCCGACGCAGTTGGCGAGGCTGAGGAGCCCAAAGTTCTTGCCGAAGTGCTGCAGCCCGAACTCCTCGCGGATGATCACGGGGAACGTGCCGAACATGACCCCCTCCGAAAAGCCAGCCATGGCCACAGGTAGCAATAGATAGCTGGGCGGCACCGAGAGGAAGGCCACCTGAGTAGTGGCCGTCAGTATCGCTGAGGCACCGGCGAAATACGCACGCGGGTAGCGCGTCAACAACAGGTCCGAGATCGCCCCAGTCGCGAGGCGGCCGAGCGTGTTCACGATGGAGAAGAGCGCTACCATGAGCGGAACCTGCTCCATTGGCCCATCAAGTGACTCGACGATGAACGACACATTGGACATGACCAGGAGGCCTGCACCAATGATGATCATAACAGGGATAAACAGCATCCAGAACCGCATATCCGTAAGCAGAACCACACCCGTGATGTCGTCGGGCTTTTCGCTGTCGGCACCGTTCACTTGACCATCCGAAGACAACCCAGTGTTGCCATTGCCGAATTCAATGTTTCCGGATCGCTTCTTCACATCCTTGGCTTCGTTATCCCCTGCAGGGCGAGCAAACACGCACCAACCGAACACGCAGGCAGCTAGGAGGTAGTTCCCTACAAACAAAAAGTAGCCTGGCACGTCGCGGCTGTGGAAGCCTTCGTGGAACACAAACGCGAAGAAGGCGCCGCCACAACTGTACGCCGACGTGAGAGCTGCGATCACTTTGCCGCGGTTCGCGTCTCCGAAGAGCGACTCATTGGGCACGATGGACGAGAAGACACAGAAGGAGCTGAGCAGACCGAAGAGCATCATGGCGCTCCCGATGCCCAGCGGACTCACACTTTCCGGCGCGAACTGCAGTGCTGCGAACATACCCAGGTTGACGACCAGCATAGCACTCCCGCTCAACAGCGCACTTGTGTAAGGCCCCAGTCGGTCAAAGATCACCCCGGGGATGTAGGACATGTACGTGCCCAGCATCGTCATAGCGGAGACCGAGGAGATCCCGGCCTGCGAGAAATGCAGCAGCGTCTTGAGCTGCGCGTTCCACGCCGACAGCGCGTAGGTGGATCCTACGCCGAGCATGAGCAGCACGCCGGCGAGCAGGCTGCACGATCGGCGCAGCAGCGACGGCGACGGCGCCATCGAGCTCATGAGCCACTCAGGGGATGATGTAGCTGATGGGATTTGCGCTTGTCGCTACATTGTGTGTCAAACTAAAGCTGAAGTTGCAGTAAGTATCTTTTGCGTTCATTTACGCTAAGCGGATATAATGCTGGCGCGTCGCGAACTTGAGACTTGCTACTAGAGAGACCATACTCAGCGCTACCACCAGCAGAAACACAGGCCGGAAGCACTCTTCACCAATGCATTTCTGGACGCCGTTCACGGGCTCCGTCGACAGACTGTAGACGAAGGAACCGACGGGGCTGTAGAACAGAGGGAAGCCCAGAGCATTGGCGACACTGATGAGACCGAAATTCTTGCCAAAGTGGCGAGCACCGAAGGTCTCGCGCGTCAAGACGGGGAAAGCTGCAAACATGACGCCGTCAGCGATGCCGGCGAGTGTGATGGGGACTACCAGGTACGCTCGCGGGATAACCAGGAACAGCGTGTGGATGGCGCAAACGAGGATCGAGGCCAAGCTCACAAAGTAGACGCGAGGACAGCGGTCGAGCACGCTGTCGGAAATAATGCCTGCAGCAACACGGCCGCAGCAGTTGCCCACCGAGAACAGCGCCACCATCGTCGAGATCTGCTCCATAGGGCCACCGAGGGACTCGACGATGAATGCAATGTTGGCCATGATAAAGAGCGACGAACCGACCAAGATGAACACGGTAGCAAACAGTAACCAGAAGCGCGAATCGGCCAGAATCTCGCGGCCAGTGATATCAAGCTGCACCATGGGGATTAGCTCGCCGTTCTCCTCGAGTTCGAGTCCACGGCGAGCCTTCTGCACCGACATGTCGGGTGGCATGAACTCGTCCATCGCATGGATCGGTGGAGTAGCCGCAACGACGTGCGCTGCATCCTCTTTACCAGGTCGATACAGTGTGGCCCATGCCAGCAGAAACACAGCGAGCATCAAGCACCCCATGAATCGGAAGTACTCAGGCACCTGCCCATCGAAAAAGTGCTTGTATACCTCAGCGAACAGCGCACCGCCAGCACTGAAGGCTGCAAACTCCAGCGCCATGACCTTGCCACGATTCTCCGGACCGTAAAGGTCCTCGTTGGGCCCCAGCGCCGCGAACACGCCGAAATTGGTGGCCTGCCCGAGCACCGCGAAGGCGACGCCGACTCCCAGCGGCACCATCGCCTCGGGGAACGCCATAAGTCCAGCGTAAAGCCCCACGTAGAGACCAACCAATAAGAACCCGCCCAAAAGAACGCTTTGGTGGGCGCCGATGCGGTCGAAGACGAGGCCAGGACTGACGGAGAAGTAGGCGCCGAAGGAAGCCATGGAGCACACGAGCGAGATGTCCGCCTCGGAGAAGCCCAGCAACGTCCGCAGCTGCGCGTTCCAGACGGAGATGGAGTGGTTGGAGCCCACGCACCCCATGAGCAACAAGCCGGCCACAACGCTGGCGAAGCGGCGGCACTGGTCCCAGTCGCAGCTCGACGTCATGGCTGCGGTCTAACTACTATAGGTTCGTTCTGGAGTATACCTATATCCGTATTATCCGGACCAGAGCGGCTGGAGTAGTTGAACATCTTGCTGTGCGTCACTGAGTGACCTTGTAATAACCTTACAAGTTGTACCAGGCAGACGTTCACTAGTGATCAGGACATGGTTAACTCTTTCAGACCGCGAACTTACCCGTCTGGTCAAGTTGCACGCATCCCGAAAGCCCCATTGACGAGCGTTGTTGTCACCAGTGACTGAAGCAACTAATTTTTATTGAAGGAGTTAAGTAATACCCTGCATACCCCATGGAGAATTAGTAATTGCAGTGTTCATGTTCAAACCAGATACATGTATTATACAAGTTTGGGGTTGGGCTACATGTATGTGCACTTGGGACAACAAAACGGGTTGAGATAGCCACTTGCAACAAATACAACAGAAGAACTCAAAGACAACCGACTAGCACAACGAGCCGAATGGTGTCTCCGACTCGCAGATACTTTCTGTGGTGTTGAAGCGCCATCGCCTCAAGCTCGCAAAACAGTAGGTTTCTGGCAAACGCATTACTTGCGTATATCAACATTTCATAACCTCCCTAGACAGATAGAATAATGGCTTTGCTATATGGAATCACATACAAATTTAAAGTGAGAAGATTATAGCTACGAAAACACCTGCCAAAATAAAAGTGAGACAATTAAGTGCGGTAGGATCTGCCACGGTGCCGACCACAAAATGGCAGACCGTCGGTCCAGAAAACGTCCTCAATCTCGCTGCACAACAACAACGCCACGCAGTGGCCGATCTCACACAGTACAGTAAAGTACCCGTATTATTATACTACATCTTAGGCCTTCCTCTCCCTCTGTTCCAGCTCGAGCCTCGCTGCAGAGCCATCTTTCCCGGAGCCTCGATACTTAATCGAGCAGCCGATTGCCACGCACCCCTTCCCCTGTGTACGGACCGACAATAAATCTGTACAAATCATATGGATCTAGTTAGCAAGGGTATCTAATAACAAAGTTTCTGTAGTATTAAAAATAAACATAAGAAATCTGATATAACAGGGTATCGAAAAATGAATGCATGGCGAACTTTGGATGAAATACGGTACTGGTTCGTCGAACGTGACGGCGACAGATGGGGCAAGAAAGCCAGCACCGATTGGTGTGCCCCGCAGGCTGCGGCGCAGCGCATTGCTCCACCTCCCGCTCATTGCGCGCACTCCATCCCGTCGCTATGAAGGTCGGGCGCGGCAGCTTCTCGCGTCTGCGGCAGGCTGCGGGGCTCCTGCTCGCTTCGAGCGCCTTGGCTTCAGCCACCACGGCCCCCTCCCTCTACGGTGCGTAGCTCCCCATTCTCGATGCGCATCAATTGAAACCGTAGCCTTAACGTCTCTCTCTTTCCCATGCACAGATTACCAGTACGACGGCACCACGACGTACTGCTACTGGATGGACCAGGGCATGCAGGTGTCCAACTTCGACTTCGCCTACGTGCTGGAGGAGGGAACGTCCGTCGACTGTCCGCTCACCGTCTCACTGCAGCAGGCCACGACCGGCGCCATCGTCGCCGGCAGTGAGGTCGAGTACGCCTTCACGGCCACACTCAACCTGAATGACAACGTGTTCAACCTCACAAAGCTGCAGACGACGGTACCCGACCCGACCACGGGCCTCCCCATGGAGATCGGTCACGCCAACATCCACACATGCTCGCGGTCCACTGTGTGTGACATCTTTCGGACAGGAGCCAACCGCAAGATCGCGGATCAGGAGACATCCAACTTCACGAGCGGTGGCACGGCCAGTTTCCGCCAGAAAATCGTCTACAACAGCGATGGCGAGAGGAACGTGTTCGCGCACATCATCCTTCCGCCGAAGGACTACCTGCAGGAGAGCTACCACTTCATCACGTTCATTACCACAACGGTGGAGGCCAGCACGAGCAGCACGGCGGACGAGGGGAGCTCGGGCCTCTCGACCGGTGCGACCGTGGGCATGATTATCGGTGGAGTGGCCATCGTGGTTGCCGTGATTCTCTCGGTCGTCTTCTGGCGTCGCAAACGCGGCCCGGGTGACGGCACGGACCATTTCCGCAACAGCGGCTTTGGTTTGCCAGCCTCGTACGTGGCGTCCAAGTCCAAGTCCCACCTGGACTGGAATGCTGACCCAGATGCGCGCGGATCCGGCTGGAAGGATAACTACAGCTCGAGGGGAGGCCGATCAAATGGATCTCGAGCCCCCGGACTCGATGCTAGCGCTCTTGCCTTCGACGATCGTCTTAGCCGCCAGAACAAGACCGTGTCGTCGTCAGGATCTCTTCACTCGAGTCGCGGTCCCGGTGACTCTGGCATGATGTACAACAACTATGACACGCCCATGCAGCGATCAGGCAATGGGCGCTCAGCTAGAGACCCCTTCAACCGCTCGCAGTCGATGTACCCTGATGACTCCATGTACGATGACGGCGAGTCCAGAATCATCGAAGAGGACCCCAACCTCGAGTACGGACGCACGCCTGACCTCGAGACCTTCGGCCTCCACCCCGGCGGCCAAGGTCCTTCTTTCGAGAGCGAAACTTCCATGGGCACGTCCTTCGACTACAACACTGACGGCGGGCATTTTGCTCAGCCGGCGTTCAATCCGCTACTCAGTGGTTACGGCCCTGGCCGCGAGTCAGACCTGTCGAGCATGGGGGAAAATGAGGACTACAACATGTACGAGCAGCCACCTCAACGTATTCGTGGCGACACGCTGGACGCGATGCTAACGGCCCCGGAGGACGAAGGCAGCGAAAGTGGCGACATCCGCGATGGATCGGTGTCGTCAATTGGCACGGTGGACTTCACGCAAGACGAGCCCTCCGTTCGTTCCCAAAAACCGATTACGTTCGAGCCTTTGGATGAAACTTTGACCCTGTCGGGCTACGCGAAGGCCCAGGCTACCACCCCCGACTTCGCGGCTTCCAAGACTGGCACTAACTTCACCAGCACGAGTGATTTCGCCAACAGCAACTCGAGCGACAACACCGAGTTTATCGTTCACGACAGTAGCACCGATTTCGCTACATCCAACTCCAGCACAGACTTTGCCAGCACTGCTAGTTCGGTTGATATCGACGGAAGCAAGATGGATTTCGGTAGCACCGCTAACACCACTAGCGATTTCGCAAGCAACATCACTTCCACTGAGTTTGATGCCAGCATGGCCACGGACATTGTCAGCAACGCCGGCCTTATAAGCGATATCGGCAGCACCGAATTCAGTGCCAGCAGTGCCGGCGACTTTACCAAACCCAGCAGTCACAGTGACTTTGACGAGGGCAGCAGCCTCAACAGCGACTTGGAGGGTTCGAGCTACAACAGTGACCTGACTGGTTCGAGCTACGGGACGGACGTCACTGGCAACAGCTACGGCACGGATGTTACTGGCAACAGCTACGGCTCGGATCTTACTGGCAACAGCTACAACACCCACTTAGATGACTCGGCATTGAATGGGACCGACACGAAGACCGATTTCAACAATACGCAGTCGACGTACGATTTTGACGACAAGTCCTACTGCGCCTCTGACTCTTTCGCGACTACTGCATCAGATGACACGACGAAGACGGACGAGGGTCTCCGCATAAGACGTGTGTCTTCAGCCGATGGCGAGAGCTACGAGTTCTAGGCTGGACCCTCGTGGGTAGCTAGATAACTTGTAGGCTCGTTTGTCCATGCGTTCGTTTGCGTGGTGGAAGGGAGTCGAGTTGAAGAAGGTGCTCCCATTCGGACTTCGATAGAGGATGGAACGGCATGGGCGCAACGGAACGGTTACGGTGCTTGTGGTGTCATTTTGCTGGCCAATTGTTCGAGTCTCCTTTAACTGAGAGCACGTCGTCAGCAAGTGGAGCAAGAGGAGAATTCCACTTATGGAATATGGAAACGACAGCGCCGTAGCGTACTTTATTTTTTTGATCTCATCTTTTCTTCGCAAGGGTTTCATCAGCTTGCTAGTGTCTCCCGAACCAAGGCACTGCTCGAGTTACGGTGACTATGGCAAGAAAGAACCTGGAAAACACTACGCTACAGTCGTATTTAACTTTTTGAAAACACGAAACCATGAAAAGCAGAACTGCAATCGCTCGACATGGACCAGATTTAGGAATCTCTTTGGATGAATGAAGCTTCTTGCTCAAGCATGCTGCCTCATCCATGCAGTCAGATTCCGCTATTTATACTGAGCTTTTCCTAGAAGTTAGTAGTGACGATCGCTTTTGCAGCGAGGGCAACTAGCTGGGTGATCAATAGCGGTCCAACCTCCAGTCAATTGTCTGAGGAGATAGAAAACTCGATGAGAACTGGCTTTGGAACGAAGGAGTCGGAGGTTCAACGTGAAGAAGCAGCCTTGACAGTAACGAGACCGAGTGTCTCCGCTTCAGGGTCACGCGGGACTTTCAGTTGTCGAAGGTGGCGGCTGCTGTCAGGGAAACCGAGCAACGATGCTGAGGCTTTGCTAACCAGCGTCTCGGCTCGCAAACCAAGCTCGGCAGCGGTTAACGCTGAAAATATGCAGCGTCCGACAACCGTTGCAGTCGATTCCAAGAATTGGGCCATTGCGGCGACACCGTTTGCAGCTTTTCTCCCTCGTGAAACAATTGTCCCAACCATTTCGCGCAAATCTGTAGCTGCTGCAGTCTTGACTTCAGCTGTTCCACCCAAGAACAACAATACATGGGATCGTGAAATGGCCATTTGCGAGAGAAAGCATGTTAAGGCCATGGGGAGAATGTCGACGAGAATCTACCAGGGCAAAAGTGCAGGCGGGGATTCCTCCGACACGTCCAAAAGACAAAAACGTCGGCAAAAGCAGACCGTAAAAGACCAGATCTACCTGCCTGTTCTGTGTCAGACACGGCCTGGAAATCCGCAACCTGCTCGTCCGATCAAGTCATCAACTTCCTCACCGGAGCACAGAAAATCTACTCAAGAGATGGCAAATACCATTGCGATACCAAACGCTTTGACAGGAATGAAACTTTTATCGTCACAGCTCGACGAACTTCGGGCAGTCCTAGAGACAACGTCAAGAGCACGAGAGATTTCGGGGACAACAGAAAGGTCATGGTGTCCTCAGCCGCCTCCCAGCGATAGGGCGACGCAATCTTGCAGCACTCAGACATTTAACCCCACTGTCTGTAAGACTAGCCAGCCAGAGGAAACTGATAGCAGTTCTAGCAGCCTCGAGACATTGTTACTGCGTGTGTTTGAGCGACCTTCAGCAAGTCTTGATGGTTATCAGGCTGACCAAGAAGAGAGCACGATGGCGTCTAGCGACGGAATGAAAACCAAGTCTCTGGACAGCAGAAGCACCAACAGCAGTGAGGACGAGTTGCTGTTCCTACTGAACGCACTTGATTCCACGAGTCAAACATCTTTCCAATGTGAAACTTCAACACCAAGTGGTAGAAGTCTCTCTTCTTCGGCCTATACTGTCTCCAGCGATGGTTTAATTGAATAATCGGGCGTTGCGGTCGTGTTCAAGCACCTGCATGTGAAGGGCCATCCAATTTTACCAAGTGCAGGCAGTCGGGTAGGGAGTGAGCAGAATGGAGTCTGAAGAACGCGGTACGCGT
Source organism: Phytophthora lateralis (assembly GCA_000500205.2). Lineage (NCBI taxonomy): Eukaryota > Oomycota > Peronosporomycetes > Peronosporales > Peronosporaceae > Phytophthora > Phytophthora lateralis. The sequence continues at coordinate 25,896 of KV725154.1, forward strand.
AGCTCCGCAGAGTGGAATTCACGACTGGGTATTCAACAGCCCGGTGCGAGCAAGGTAGCCACAATGAAGAACCGCAAACGAAATCCTGCGAGTGCCTACCAGTACTACCAGAAGTTGGTCCAGGACTTCGACTCGCTGGAACGGGAGATGGAGAGCCACCAAGAAGAGCAAAGTGAACTTGAGGCTCAGCTAGAGCAAGCTCAAGCTAAGATCCGCGTCGCAAAAAATCAAGAACGCCAGACCCAGCAGACTCAATGGGAGCAAGAGCGTGACCGTCAACTGGAAAGTTTTGTTGAGCAACGCACCACACTTGATGCTATCCGAGCACAGACAGAGGCGTTGGAAGCCCAGGAATTGCGCCTTCAGGCTGAGATGGAGGTGCTGCATGAACGGCAACAGGAAACTAGCGAAACAGAAGCTCGTCGAATCCGTAGACTAGTTCATGAACGGACTACGCTGCTCGAGGACGAACTAGCAAAAGGCAAGCTAGATCTGGACTATATTGCTCAAGTCGTTTCTAGCACACAACGTCAAGGGCAGAAGCAAGAAGCCCAACAGGAGTCTCTCTCCTCGGTGCACACTCTAGTGCAAGATGTTCAAGAGCGTAGACGTCGTGACTTTGAAGTGGCGGAAACAAACTTCAAAGCACGAATGCGCTCATTTCAACTCGAGAAGGAGGTACTAGCCAAGAAAGCCAAGGAACTGCACGTAACCAAGCAACGAGCAATCCAAATCCTCTCGCAGAACCAGCAGATTGCTATCAAAGGGTTCTTCGATACACCGCCAACTGCCCAACAGCGTGAAGACAAACCAAGCAGCACTCCGTCGCTGGATTTTAAAGAGATTCTGCAATCACTCAGCCAGAGTGGTGCACAGGTTGAGCAAATCCAAACTGTCGACTCGGAAAGGAACTCAGGTCGTCGACAACTTGCTGAAGGTCTGCAGGAAGCACATACAACGGTAGAGCGGGGAAACCAGCGTGTAGAAGCTATTCAAAAGAGCCTTTTAGACCGAAAAAGTGAAGCCCAAAGGTTGGGCATCGCAGTAGACCTTCCTGGGGCAAAATCCGCTGGATATGATGGGGCGTGGGGGATTGAGTCGTATTCTCCGCGCCAGTACAGGACGGTTTACTTCCTGCGTGGACTCGTGTTTTCGTGGATGGATGTTGCAGTGGCAGAAGTCAGCGCTCAGCCAGCGAAAGAGCTGCTCGAGTTTGAGGTGCAACGCTGGAGAGATGCTCACGCAAGTGTTGAGCAAGATTGTACTCGCGAAAGAAATCTGCGACTTGCAGGACAATTGCTTGCTAACTTGATGAGCGAAGTTGTCACTGAATTCGCTGAGGATATACGAATGGAATTTGAGTCAAACTCTCGGCGTGTACGAACCATCTTTACGAGTGCTTTCAAGAATGTCTTGTTCCCGTCGCCACGGGAAATGCTTGCTCCACTACAAGCCAAGAAAATGCCTATCAAGTCTCAAACAACAGTTTCTGTGAATCGTTCAGGTCTACGAGCCTCACTTTTCGAGTCATCTCTGAAGCATTTGCGGACACTGCGAAGTCGTCGAAGCGATCCAAAGTCTATTGGACTCCTCCATCAATGCTCGTTGCCTGTATCGCGGCGATCGGCAAAGACAAATGTGGCTACTCCTTCAGTCCAAATTAAAAGCCCAACGAAAACGATATTTGGGATTTTTGGTGCAATGAAAAGTACTGAGTCTCCAACAAAGAAAGAAGTACCTCTCCAACCTTCATCCTCAATCTCTGCAGCCCCCAAGCTTAGCGAAGTTGAGATCATTCCATTTCTTTCACCAGAGGTGCCAGCTTCTCTATCTCCAGCAAACAAAATCGCCATGTCATTTTGGCAAAACGAGCCGCACCTTCAATTACGAACGATACTGGTACCGTCGTCGCTGGGCTGTCCTTCATGCTTGCAGCTATCACCAAATGGCGATCTGCTAGTGTGCGGTACTATTGACGGCGAAATCATACTTTGGGACCTACTACCTGATCAGCCAGCCGTACTGCGTGTGTGGTCTCCACCAAAGGCTGAACGCTCGCGAATTACCCGTGTTCTACTCAGTTCTGATGCACAAGTTGTTATAGCGTTCTTCCGGCGAAAAACCGTAAGTGTGTTCTCAATCAATTCAAATGCAGCACGGTCCAATTCCCATACAAAGGCGAAGCAGGTAATGCACTCGGAAGATTGCTTTCCGATTGATCCCACGAAGTACAAGCCTCGGAACCTCGAACTTTTATTGCAGATTTCAGTAGCAGACGGACTTGCTGAACTTTCGTTTACACCTGACGTTCGGGAGCGGGTCCCATATGCTGTAGCTAAGGACCCCGCCAGTGGCTGGTCGGCCGCCGAGTTGAGTTGTGGCTCTTTCTTCTCGTCATTCTCACTCACTGGCATGGTGGCAAGCAATACCCCCTTGCTATTTGGTACATCCATAGGTGACTTGCTAAAGTTGAACTCACAAACCCAACAAGAAAGAAACGGGGCGCAACTCTGGGGTATCCAGGCAGCATTCGACTTCCCAGCACCAAACCACAGTGATTCATTAAATGCAAAGCCCATTCGACGCGAGTTTTTTCGTGGCCACCAACGACCTGTGGTTTACGCCTCCTGTATCCATCGATGTAGCGGTGGACCTAAGGTCACGGAGATTCTGAGCGTCGATCAGGACGGCATCGTCTGCATCTGGGAGTACAGCACCGCACAATTTACTGGATTTGGGTGGTTCGAGCCGAAATCAAGAGTGCGTCTGGAACTGTCGTGTTCCAACTCGGACCTGATCTCAGTAGCGGCACCACCTAGTGGTCCAAAGCGACTTCCATCAAGACGCCTTCCTTCACAACAAGACAAATCGGGATCTGATGAATTGCATGGGGAGTTGTTGCAGGTGGGCCTGACACCGGATGATACCCGACTTGTGTGCATGGTCTTTCACGCTGATCCGACAAAAAAGGAAGTGGCTGGGACTCTTCGCTTTTTACAGCTTCTCACGGCTTCCATGCACCTGGACCGAGTACAATTGAACGTGGGCTATGTTGGAGGCAGTGGAGCACCTCGATTCGCGCTCACCACGAACTTCCTTTTACTCTTGGCCAGCAACCTCGTGCACGTGTATGCTCTACGCACAGGAAAGATGACCCGAGAGCCTATAGCCCTTGCAAGTTCGGGTCAGCAGCAGCTTGCCTTCAATAATATCAGTTGTAGCACTTATTCCAAGTCCAGCCTTCACGCCAAGCTTAATTCTTCAGCAAAAACAGCGAGGAGACGAAAGACGGCCCCCACCACGATAACGTTTGTCGTGTCCAGCGATCAGCACTCCCGTCTTCTTCTACACTCGTTTACTACCTCCATCCCCCTGAATCCTGAAAATAAAACTAATGGCGAACGCGTGCGCTGAGTCAAAAACCAGTAGATTGTTCGCTTGATCCGGTAATTTATTCCCCTTGCCACGATGCAGTGAATTGGAAACTCAGGCCTGTTAAGAGAGATGTCTGCAACCTCATTCACATTCTTTATCACTGATCAGGAGCGTCGAGTGGATGTTTCTTCTGCTGAACAATACGGAAGAAGGCTGCAACGCTCTCCGATGCCCTGCGATAATTGAAGTTACAACGTCAGGCGTAGACGACATCGATATTGGCACCCGCCACAAAACTTACCTCTGGCATGCCTCTGAGCACGCAAAGTATTGCTCTTCCGACAGCAGACCTGAATTAAACACAATACAGTCAATCTCAACCCAAATCATCAGCTTCCATGCAGTGCGTACCGTTCGTAATGCACGTCAAGACACCATCGCTAGTGCTGGATCGCGCAGTGATGACCCATGAAACAGTTTCCTGTAGCACAAAATCATTGATCACTTGCATGAGTTCAACTGCTCACTACGGCGCACGGAATCGATCGCTGTACCTCTTCTTCTACAGACGATGGGTCCAGATACAAGTTGCCGTCGGGGAAAATCCCGCACGACGTCGCCGTGACGACCGACGTCATCGGAACTCCAGCGTCCATCAGCGCCAGACTCACCGCGTTGATAGCAACTGCAAGAAGGTGCTGGTTTCAAAAGACACAATCGCCACTGCAAGGTCAAGGATAACCAACCGACAAAATGTCGAGTTCTCACATGCAACCTACACACCCCAGGCAATACACAAGATTGCAATATAGTGGAAAGGATATAGAGCCATTGTCTTCGATCACTTGCACCACGATGCTGATGACGGCGCGCGGGAAACAGTCTGTGAGAACGATGGGCGTGAAGGTCTCGCGGATGACCTGCTCGTACTCCTTCTCCTTGGACGCTGACACAATATAAAACCAATATAAGCGTTAAAAACTCAGCAAAAAACAGTGGCAATGTGCCATTGCAACGCACTCATGATGCCCTTCTCCAGCTTGAAGCAAACGTCCAGCGTGGCCCTGTCCGTCTTCTCGCCGCGCCAGTTGCGCGCCTGCCCCGGGCCGTACACCGCTGTGAGCACCGTGCTGCTGCCATGCGACATGCGAGCAGAGCCATCGGCGCGGAAGAGCGCGCCCTGTTCGGATGCAAACGGCCGCAGCTCGTTGCCGGCACGGCCGTCCTGACGCTTCGGGGTCGTTGCCACCATTGCTTAATTGATAATGGAGGGACAGCGTACCAACGTATTATATTCGTACTTAACACATTCCCGTAAGTTTACGAAAGGCAAGTTGAAGTGAATGAGTTATCATCAGGGCGAGTGGGGCTGTGTGGTGGTAAGCTTGTATCTCTCCAGTAAGGCTAGAGTCTGGGCGTGCTTCACTTGAAATTCGCTGGCCTGGACCAGTCGAGTGCAGTCACCGACATCTAAGGGCGTGTTCTCGTCGTTGAAGAGGAAGAACGTGGTGTTGGTTGGCATCAGGAGCTGCAGTCCACGGGGAAAGACGTGCGCAAGCTTGGTTTCCACGCTCTGCAATGCTTCTTTCGACTCGGTGATCACATTCACGGCCAAAATGCCACCAGGAGCAAGCAGACGCTTTGCAGTACGCAAGAAGCTCGACTCCAGCATCCCTACTGGCGGGGCTCGCACACCGGCGCAACTTTCACCTGCCTCAACGTCCAGCATTAAGACGCCCAAGCCGACATCTTGTTCTTGCTCTGCGAGGAATTCCTCGCCCATTTTCTCGTGAATCACGAGTCTTCTGTCCCGTTGCAACGCTTCACCCACTCCGAAAAACCGCTGAGCAATTGCGTTTACCTGATTGCTAGGCTCGACCGCATCTAGGCGACCGAGCTCCTGTGGTGAGTAATGCTCCAAAAGAAACAACGGCAGCGTACATGCCCCAGCCCCCAAAATCGATACGCGCAGCGGTGGTGACTGCTGGTCACGCTTTCTCAGCCATGCAAGAGGCATGCACAAAGCTCGATGCACCTCCAGAGCCAACGTGCTCCGATCAAATTCCGGCCCAGAGTCAGAGACATCATTCGTCATCTCCGAAAGTGCCACCTCGCTCTGGGTCAAGTTCAAACGGTCGTTGAACACGAAGCTGCGTGTAGGTTTCGACTCACCGCCCAAAAAGCTGTCAAGGACTGTAGCCTCATCGTCGCTGAAGACGACCCGTCTTGAAAACTCCTCGAAAAGCTCGGCCTTGTACTGCGCAATAAACTGCGGCTCCACTTCTCGCAAGTCACTGAGCATCTGCTGCAGCTCGTCGTACGTGTAGTTCTCGCCCGACCGATAGATCTACCATTCACCACATCAATGCACAACTGCATAAGCTCCTCATTCACCACACAAAAAGCACACACAACTGTGCCTCACATCGTGCAGAATCGTCTCCGGCATCACGTCGTCAAAAGAATAGACCGGAGTCTCCTCCTCGTCCTTGTCTCCTTCAGCCACGCGGATACCTTCGCAGTCAGCAGCTGCAAGCTGCCAGTCATACTCCGACACGAGATGCTGCGGCCACCACGGAAACGTCCTACACTGCGTCGGCCGCGCTGTAAGAAAGCACCAGTGACCATCAACGTCAACCAAAACGTCCACATTGCGACAGCGTTCAGTTAACAGATACCTTGATACACCGAGCACTTGGACCCTTGTAAGAAAATGCACTGCTGGTCATCCGGCGTCTGCTTCAACACCACTTGCGTCCTCTTGCGTCCACCCACGTCCTCCTCCACTAGACGCGTATACCTCTCTTTAAACTCCGCCACCGACACGTCCACTGCCTTCGCCAGCTGCTGCAGCTCGCTCCCATTCACGCGCACACGTCCGCCGCTCCCCGTGCAGCATTTGCCGCAGCCCGTGCATCGAAACTTGAGCTTCACCTCCTCCCTGCCCTTCGACCAGCTCTGCAGCAGTCGACGCCCCAGCACCATAACCTCGTGTTTTATCAAATAAATTATATATTACCTTCTTCTCCACCAATCACAATTCGTGGCTTCGCATTTTGTGCGTCAATCACCAATATGCTGTCCACTGTGTGGTGCAGGCGTATCGTTCCGCTGCTGCGCCAGCGCGCGGGCCTGGCCACCGTCTCCATCCGCGAGGACCGCGTGGTCCTGTGGACGCAGGAGCTGGAGCGACAGCAGGCAGCGCTCGACCGGGCCACGGACGAGGCACGGGCACGCGCACAGCCGCTGGAGCTAGCCGTGCAGTATCCGGGGGAGACGCCGGGTACCGTGGCCTTCAGGGGCGTAGTGGGCGTGTCCACGGCCATCGACGTGCTCAAGCACATGCATGAGCAAGGGCTGCCTAAGTCCCAGGCGCTGGCGGCCAAGAGCGAGGACTCGGGGGAGATTCTGGACCTGCGCATGCCACTGCAACGCTCCGGAACGCTGCGATTGCTCGAGTAAGGGGGATTTTTAGGGGTATTAGAAGGGTTGGGAGCTGATGCAGTGACTGGGTGAACAGTTTCTCGAGCGACGAAGGCAAGAGCGTGTTCTGGCACTCGTCGGCGCACGTACTGGGCCAGGTTAGGAGAAGTTTGGATGTGGTATTGGCCAGTGGAGACTCATGGGATGGTGTTGTAGGCACTGGAGACGAAGTTCAAGGACAAGATCCGACTCACGGACGGTCCCGCGCTGAGTGAGGGAGGCTTCTTCTACGAGATGTTCCTGGAGGACGGACTGACGGTGTCTGAGACGGACTTTGACGAACTCTCTCGCAGCATCAAGAAGATCGTCAAGGCGCGGCAGCCGTTCGAGCGTCTGCAGGTAACGCGTGAGTTCGCGGACGAACTGTTTGCGTATTCGGACTTCAAGCGGGACATGCTGCACAAGATCCCGGACGGCGAGGCGATCTCACTCTACCGCTGCGGTCCGCTGATTGATTTGTGCCGAGGTCCTCATGTTCCTCACACTGGTACGTGTATTGTGTGTGGGTGCGTTATATTTGGTATTATGGACTTTACGTGCTCTGTACGAGCAGAAGAGAGTGAGGGAGCAGTTGCGAGTCAATTTGTTGCTCTCTCTGGTTCAACTACTTTGGGTGCTCTCCCAACTAGTCCTACAGTGATTGTGTCTATCGAACGATTCCCCCCTCTCGTATTGAGTGTAGGCGAACTACACGTGGGCAAACATGCATATACTAGAGCTGTATTGTTGACTACATTTGGAGTTGAGATACCGAATTCATGAGACTGACGATTTGTTTTCTTCTACATACGTTTGACAGGCCTTCTTTCGTCTTTTGATATTACGCGATGTGGTGCGTCACACTGGGAAGGTAAAGAGCTGCTGCAGCGTGTGTACGCTATCTCGTTCCCGACCAATGCACAGCTCAAGGAGTGGCGTCATCTCCAGGAAGAAGCGAAGAAGCGTGACCACCGTTTGATCGGGCGCGCTCAGCAGCTCTTCATGTTCCACCCTCTGAGTCCGGGATCATCGTTCTTCCTGCCTCATGGCACGCGAGTGTTCAACACGCTGGCCGATTTTATTCGCAACGAGTACCGCCGTCGTGGTTATGATGAGGTCATTACTCCCTTGATCTTTAAAAAGGAGCTGTGGGAAACGTCTGGCCACCTTCAGAACTACCACGATGACATGTTCATGGTCTCTCAAGGTATCGCCACTGACGACGACAACAAGGAGACATGTGGCCACGATCACGCTCATGGTGAAGAGGAGTATGACCAGTTTGGTCTGAAACCTATGAACTGCCCAGGACACTGCTTGATGTTCCGCGAGGCGAAGAAGTACTCGTACCGAGAATTACCTGTGCGCCTCGCTGACTTCTCGGCGTTGCACCGTAACGAGGCATCTGGTGCGCTTACGGGTCTCACTCGCGTTAGACGTTTCCACCAGGACGACGCCCACATTTTCTGCACGGCTGCTCAGGTGCAATCGGAGATCTCCCATGCCCTCGACTTCATCAAGCACGTGTATGGCATCTTCGATTTCAAGTTCAATATGCGTCTCTCCACGCGTCCGGAGAAGTACATGGGTGAGCTCGAGCTCTGGGACGATGCTGAGGACCAGCTGCGTCTTGCTCTAGATGACTTTGGCGAGCCCTGGACAGTGAACGAAGGCGATGGCGCGTTCTACGGCCCGAAGATCGACATCGTGGTGACGGATGCCCTGAAGCGCCAGCACCAATGCGGTACGATCCAGCTGGACTTCCAGTTGCCGATCAACTTCGAGCTCACGTACGATGGTGCTGACGGCGAGTCACACACGCCTATCATTATTCACCGTGCCGTCCTCGGGTCAGTCGAGCGCATGATGGCTATCCTCATCGAGCACACAGGTGGCAAGTGGCCGCTATGGCTGAGTCCCCGACAGGTGGCTGTGCTGCCCATTGCCGAGGCGCATCGTGAGTACGCTCACGAAGTGGCACGTCAGCTGCAGAAGGCTACCCCGCGCGGCCTGTATGTGGACGTGCAGGACGGGAGCAAGACGCTTAATAAGCGCGTGCGCGAGGCGCAGGTTGCAGGCTACAACTACATTCTTGTCGTTGGCGACAAGGAGCAAGCAGCCCAGGAGGTCAACATTCGTACGCGTGACAATCAGGTGCATGGTGCTAAACCCCTGACGGACTTCAGTGACGATATCAAGGCCGCCATCGATCGCCTGGAGTAGGTCAAGCGATATTCTAGACAGCCCGCAGTCGTTGACTAACTGCTGTCTTCCAGTAGCATTTCGAAGCAGACACAATAGAGCCCCAACATGAATGCAAACCTTTTCACTTCCTGTTCAACTAGTGCATTGGCGAAAACTCCGCAGGTGTCTCGGGTTCAGGTGCAATGGCGAGCTCGCCCACAACGAGCTGGTTAAGTGCTCGATTGCCGTCCCAGCCACCAAAAAGGAAGAGATGTGGGCCTACCAGTGTGGACGTATGGCCGTAGCGGTTCGCCACCGCCACACCGTGCGCAGCAACACGATGCCATTCCATCTTCTGCACGTCCAGCACGCGCGCGTACGAAGATGCACCACGAAGGTCGCGTTCATGCTCTTTCTTGTGCTCACGCTTCTTCCGTTTCTCTTCACGTTGGTTCGATCCGCTTGCAAGTCGCTGCTCGCGATCTTCAAGCCGAACAAGTTCGCGAACCTGCTTGTCTCCCATAAACAAAGGCGTACGCTCGGTGCCAGACCAACCGCCAAGCATCACTGCCAATTCTGCTCCACTACCGGCGCCTGCAAGGTTCACTGACTGACCGAAGGTTCCCAGTGGATATTCACCCACGAGTCGTGGGCGACTCCAAACCATCGTCGAGGCGTCGAAAACGTACACATCCTTGTTGTACACGGGCAGTGTGTCCGGCATCACGGTGTACCCTCCATATAGAAGTAGAGATGGCGGGCCACCTTCTCCATTGCTGGAGAGGTCCATCATTGACAGGTTTTGGCGCGGAGTGGGTGGTTTGCCCGAGCATTTCGGTCGACGCCAGGTGAAGGTGGTCGAGTCGAAAGACCAGAGATCATTCATGCTCTTCTTGCCATCCCAGCCTCCAAAGACGAACATTTTCTCGTCATCCACAGAGGCTACAGCGTGCCCAAAGCGACCAACAGGACAGTCCGTCGTCCATTGCACTTGCAACCACGCCATCGCACCTAGATCAAAGAAGAACATATCTCGGAAAGCCTCGCCTCGAGCACCACGACCCCCAAACACGAACATGCGCTCACCACCGTTCAAAAGTAGCGCCGAATGGCCATAACGAGGAGCTGGTAGCACAAGTGGTGGGTCAACTTCGCCCTCATCCACCTGCTGACGCCGATGCGGTTGCTCTTTCGGGAAGATCACTTCCGCCCAGGTCGAACTCCCCAAATCCAGACGATGCAGGTCGTTCAAGTACACGAAACCTCCCGCGCTCCCGAAGAAGTGTCCACCAAAGATCAGTAGATGGGTGCCTGCTAACACAGCCGAGTGCCCGCCACGAGCGCTCGGCGGTTTGCCTTCCAGTTGGGGCATTGACCACTGCAGACTCACTCGACCCGCTCGACTTGACATACCATCGCTCTTGCGTTGAGAGCTCACAGCCAGCTCTCCTGGACCTTCTTTCATTAGCAACGATGACTCCGCTCAAATGTCGCTCAACTTGAGGCGACCGCCCATTGAAAGCGCCGCTTCACTGCTCCCCATGAAACACAAAGCGTGAGCTATTTGACGAGCAACGTTGTTGAAAGCTGTGCATCTTGATTCCAGCGTTATGACTGACGTTGGAGACCGATACCATCAACCTCGACGACAGCACTCGTTTCTTCCTCACGAAGTCGGTACGTAGCTTCAGTGAGCCGAGCTGCAATCTCGAGAGCCGTCTCAAGATGCTTTGACGTGCGGTGGGCCCTGCACGGCACACGCAATCGGGATGTGCCTTGAGCCAATGCCATAAACACCACCGCATTGTCTGCAAGATGCTCGTCAACACAAGTGCCGCTCTGCAAGTATTCGCTGAGCTTGGAGCCGATCTGATCCGCCAGGATGCGAGCTGTGGACTCGCTCACGTTTACAGTGCGGTCGATTGAAATGATTCCACCAGTCACAGTTTCAAGCACAACGAGGGCGGATACTGCAGTCTTCTCCTTCGGTGACTTACCCTTAAATCGCGTTTTCTTCTGGTGTGTAGCTATTGTGGTCTCGACGACACAATCCACTTCAATTCTAAGCAGTTCAGCGCCCGCCTCGCTGCGAAATTCTTTGCCAACCACAGACTTCAACGCACCCGCGTAATGATCAGCCATGTTCTCGCTCGCCGAGGAACCGAACGCTGTCACTCGAATGAACGCACGACGAACGAGTGCAGACGGCTCCGCCAGATTGATAGCTTGGAGCGTCTTCCCACCCTCGATCGGATTCATAGAGACCCGCACCTGGCCACTGGGGCCACCTCCAGGGAAAAACATGCGCTTGGACACTTCAACGTCGTAGGTGAGACCAAAGTGCGCGAGAAGAGAACGCAATGGCACTTGCATAAAGTCTATCGTTGGGCTGAAACCGACATGGGTACCACCACGCAAACTTAAGTGCGCAGAGCTGTCACGGAAGGCCAACACCGGGAGCGCACCTTGAAGCATCAGCGAGGTACTACCACCGGTACGCGATGCGGCGTTAAAGGCCCCACCCTTACTACCAGCAGCTAGGAGCGCAGAGCGAGCATCAAAAGTGAGGTCTGTCGAGTTCAGCTGAGCACCAGACAGAATTCCACCCGCGGACAAGGAAGCAACAAGCTCGATCGTACTCAGGTGCTGATTCCGCAGACCTGGCGCTTTACGGTTCGTACGAATAGAGTGCACACGCACTGCACAATGCATGAGAGCAGACAACGCCGTGGCCACTCGCAGCAATTGGCCTCCACCTTCCCCATCTCCACCATCCAGTACAACGGCACCTTCAATTTCCTCTTGTGCCTTTGTTGGGACGGAAGGGGGCGCAGCCTTCTCCTCACTAGCAGACGCCTCATGGCGATCACTGAGTTGAAAGAACTTCATCGCATTCTCCGTCGTAGCATGTGCCACTTCATCTTCCGTAATCCCATAGCAACCAGCGAGCGTCTGCACTACCGCCGCAATATCCTTGGGCTCACATCTCGCCCTTTTCTTCTGCCTCTCTCCACTGTACGGATACATGAAGGGTGCGTCGGTCTCAATCATCAATCGATCCAACGGAATGCGATGCACCATATCCCTCACTGCCAGTCCACGAGGTTCCATACACACAAACCCCGTGAGGCCAATGGAGAAGCCCATTGCGAGATACTTTTTCATCTCGTCCTCCGTCCCCGTGAAGCAGTGTACCACAGTCGGAGGCAGCATCCCGTTTTCCACAAAGGGCTGGAGCACCTCCACCAGCGCCTCGTGGGCCTCTCTCTCGTGTACAAAGAGTGGCATCTTGAGCTCACAGGCCAACGCCACCTGAGCTCGGAACGCTCGCACTTGGGCCTCTCGGGGGCTGTAATCACGGTTGAAGTCCAGTCCACATTCGCCAACGGCCACCACCAGTCCCCCGTCTTTGCTCGCGATCACGGCGCGCATCTCGTCGATGCTCGAGCGGTCGTCGAAGTTCTTGGCATCGTGTGGATGCACCCCCACAGTCGCGAAGAGCGCCACGCCCGATGCCGATGTCTGGTGGCTTGCTAGCTGCACGGCGCGACGGCTCTCCATCACACTCGTGCCGGTGATGACGATGGCGTGGACGCCCGACTGCTTAGCTCGACGAAGCACCTGTGGTAAGTCCCGGTGGAACTGTCCGTTGGTCAAGTTCGCTCCGACATCTACAATCCTCCTTCCTGCCATGGCGCCAATTCGTAAATGAAAGGGTTTGATTAAGTCAAAAGACCATCATTCATGATTAATGACCTAGCTTTCACACTACATAGGGTTTGTACGATGGCCTCCCTGCTCCCAGTCACTTTAGATCAGCATCAAGGCATGTCGGTGTCGCTCGACCAGTCGGCGGACGCCGAATTCCTGCGCTTCGTGGGGCGCTTCTGCGGCGTGAACCTGGGATCTGCTGCCACGGGTCGACTGCGCGTGCGCCTGGGCAAGAGCACGGAGCTGTACGAGGCCTCCACCATCGCCAAGTACCTGGCGCGCTTCGCCGACCGCGAGCACGAGCTGCTGGGCCAGACGCCGTTCGAGCGTGCCCAGGTGGCCATGTGGATCGACTTCGCCCGCGGCATCCAGCGCTGCCCGCCCGCAGCTTCGTCCTCGCACTGGCAGGTGCTGGAGACCTCCCTGCAGCAGAAAACGTACTTGGCAGCCAACCGCGTGACACTCGCGGACGCCGCGCTCTTCTGGACGCTGCACACGGCCCTGGGCAGCTTCTCGCCCGCCCAGCGGGACCAGTTCAGCAACTTGGTGCGCTGGTTCGACCAGGTGCAGCACACGGTGGGCGTGCGCGGCTTTCGTAACGTGGACGTCATCGACCTGCAGCACAAACCCATTGCCTTCACGGTCTAGGAAGCGACGGCGAGAGCACCAGTAGACGCGGACACAAGCGTACTCTGCAGTCATTGGAGGAGGTCTGCCTTGTTGCGAAGTGAACGTGAAATATAGCTCTATTCTCAGTAAAAAAAGGCGCTTGCAGCTACTTCTGCTTGGCCTCGGTTTTCCGCTTCTTGTGGTCGGCTTGGCGCTGCTGCTTTTCGCTGAGCTTCTTGGCCAGCGACTTCTTGGCCTCCTCGCCCTTATTCCAGTACTGTCCGTCACGTTGGCGGAAACTTGCCTTGGGTGCGCTTCCTGGCGCGTCCAGACTGATGAGCACCATGCGGTCTCCGATGCGCATGCCACTGCGTCGGGAAGCAGCCAGCGCCTCGTCCTCGCTCGAGAACTCGACATATCCGAACCCCTTGAGCTTCTTCGTGTGGTTCCACATCGGCAAACGCACACTGGAGATCATTCCACAGGGAGCCAGCGCCTCACGAACCGCTTCTTCCTCCACGTCGTACGGCAGCTGCTTAATGTACACGGTGCGGCATCCCTTGATGGCCTTCTTGTTGGTGTTCTGGGTCTTCTCCTTGAGCGCCAACTCTACAGCACGCGGAGCTTCCGCTCGACGGATCGACAGATATCTGCTGAACAAATACTTGCCATCCAGTTGCAGCGCCTTCTGCAGCGCGGCTTCGTCGTCGAACACCACGTGTGCGTAGCCTCGGGGCTTGCCAGAGTCCTGATAGCGGGGCATGCGCACCTCACGCACCGTGCCACAGGACGAGAAGTGCGTGACCAAGTCTCCTTCACTGGCCTTGTACGGGATGCCTTCCACGTAGATCGTGGCCTCCGTCTTGCGGCCAATCTCCTCCTTCAGGCCTTCGTCTTGCTCGTCCTGCGGCTGCTCCGTCGTCTTCTCCTCCTCCTTTTGTTTCTTCTGCTTCTTCACGGGGACCTGCTCCTCTTCGGACGATACGTTATCCTCTTCTTCGTCTTCCTCAAGCTCCGATTCGGCCTCGTCCTGCTTGGGCGCAGGACGGAACATGGCGTTCTCCACCTCGTCGCCCTCGGTATCGCTGCTCTCAGCAGATGAAGCAGAGGCCGAAGACGCATCGGACGCAGCGTCCGTCTCCTTGTCGGCCTCGCGGCTGCGTTTCTTGCCCTTGAACAACGTCGGCGCCATGACTGCAACTCAATTGATAATGAGCTCCGCCCCAGTCAATTTCAATCTCCGTGATTGGCTGAAAAATGGATAGTTATTTTCGGCGAATGACAGGGAAGGGGGTCTTTGCACCACATCAACATCTGCAGCTTTTACGCATGAGCTCGGACGAGGACAACGTGAAGCTCTACAGCGCGCTCGAACGCAACAAGAAACGCCATATTTTTGGTGCGTCTGCTGCTCCACTCTGTTTCCTATTGATTCACGCTTCTACCGTCTTCTGCAGCGCTCTACAAGCCACAATACATTTATCTAAAGATTGACGTATTTTCCCTTGTATAGTGTCGCTGTCTTCCTCGTCGGACGAAAAAGACGACGACGACTTCGACGACTTTACAACCCTGGAGACGCCCACCAAGCGACGCAGACAGAATGCGTCGCCCGGAAAATCTGCCAAGAACGGGAAAAGCCCCGCCAAAGCAGGTGCGCGGCCGAAAGAGAGCGACAATCGAGGCAATTGGTGCTGAGCGCTGCTACTATGACTGCTGCAGGGAGGAGGCTGCTGGATGATAGTGACGAAGAGGACGAGGCCGAACGAGAGAAGGAGCGCTTGCGGAAGCTGCAGGTGGAGCGAGAAATTCGACAGAAACTGCAGAAGGACAAGGTGCTGAACCAGACGCGAGCCATCTTGAACAGGGCGTCGACTGCGAAGAGGCAGACGACAGTGAACAATCTGGAGGTGATTTCGTTGGATTCCGATTCCGATGATGAAGTGGAGGTGATTGGCGTATCCGAACCCGTTGCCCCACCGGAACCAGTTGTGGATAAAGGACTGCGCATCATCTTGCATATCCGCTCCAACGGCGGGGCTGTTGATGAGATCCCAATTCATACGGTACGTATGGAGAGAGAAATACTTGTAGTCGCTTGGATAGTCTCATGTTTTTGGTTGTTCGTACTGTCAATTTTACAGAAGGAGACGTTTGGAAAGCTGTACACGAGCTTTTGCGAGTTGCATGGGTTACCGCAGTCGGCTGTGAAGATGTCACTAGATGGAGATCCTTTATCACTTACGAGCACTCCAGCAGGTGAAGACTTAGACTCGGGCGACTTAATTGAAGCCAAGGTGGACTTCTCCAAGCAGATCGAGGCGAAAAAAAAATCCTACCTGCGGTTGCGGCTGGTGGTGTTTGGCAGGCGCTCAGAGGTCTTCAAGATTGATTCGGTGCGTTTGCCCGGGCTCGTTGTTGTGTTTTGCTTCTCGGTTGCTAACTGAAGATTGTGGTTCTTTGCAGACTGCGACAGTTGAGAAACTTCATGCAAGCTACTGCAATCGGCACAACCTTTCCAATCCGGGCGACGTTGTGATGAGCTTGCAAGATCAGGAGCTTCGGCTAGATGAGCACCTCGACTATTATGGGCTCATCGACCATGACGAGATTTCGGTGAAAATCGACAATAACGACGCCTTCGTGGACCCGCCACGGCCTAAGAAGGCCCAAACCGTCGAAATACAGCTGCGATTCGTGGAAGGCGACCCGGAGACTCGCCAAATTATCCCAGTACGTTGTATTTGTACATGGTTTGTTATTCCGTTTTGATGGAAGCATGTGCACCACAGACCTCAAAGGTGGAAGTACTGCTAGCAGAAATTGCAAAGGAGAAAGAATGCGAGGCGTCAAGTATATTTCTCATGATCGATGGAGAGAAGATGGCGCCGTCTCAAACCTTCAAGGTTTGTGACGAAAAACTCTTTTTGCCTACTCGCCAACTCGACTCACATGTTGTTTTATTCAGGACTACGATTTGGAAGGTGGCGAGCTCATCGAGGTTAAGATCGCGTCTTGATCCATACTAGCAGAAATTTTGCGTTTTGGTAGTACGACTGAATTGTAACATACCCTTAGCAGCCATGACTCGTCGTCGTCCGTGCCATTCAGACCTCGTCCTCAGCTGCGACTGTTACCGCAGTCTGGTTGCTGTGTTTCACCATGGACAGCATCATCACGAGCAGCAGCGCCAGCACATGAGCAGCCAGCAGTCCCCCATACCAAATCGGCGCCCACGGCGTGTTTAGCTCAAGAAACGGGTATGGCCAAAATCCCCTCGCCACCGTTCCGTGCACGATCCACGCAAAGACGGCGTAGACCGATGGCCAGCCCATAATGAGCGGCAAAGCATCTCTCGATACCTGATGCCTGGAAGCAAAGAAGTCGATCTGTAGCAGCACCACATTGGCTGCATGCTGGCAGTAGCTCACTCCGTTCAAGATCCTCTCGGGGTGTCCGATCTTCACTGCGTACGGGTACAGCACCGTCCACACCACGACGCAAATGAGCAGCGAGGCCGCCAGACACACGTCCAGCAGCAGCTCCAGGTCCATCCAGTGTACGGTCCTCACGCGTCTACGACTAGCGAAAGGGCTCCCAGTGCCATCGTCGTCTTCGTCCTTGAGCGCCGTGTAGCTCGCCGTCCTCTCGTCCAATCGGCACTGCAATTGACCGCGAGTGCACCACGTAGTCCCGCAGAAGTACGCGCCTTGCAGGATGAAGTTCCAAGACGTGTAGAAGGCCAGGCAGCGGCCACCGGAGCGCCACACGTCGCAGATCTGCACCAGGACGAAAAAGGTCGCGGCGCCCGCTCTGAAGGCCAATAAAGCGCGCAAGGACCAGCAACTGCGCGGCTGCAGGAGCGCGGCGGCGTCGCTGGTCAGCGCGCGGCGGTCGACGCGCCCCGAGCGCTGCGCGGCCAGCCAGAAGGACGTGCACAGCGCCGCCACGAGCTCCGCCGCCACCACGAGCGTCTCCCATTCCTCGCGGTTGACTGGCATGATGTTCTTTGGACGTAATTGGCTGAAAAGAATAGAAGTTGAAGTTGGCTTCAACCTGCACTGGAGCAAGCACAGGTCTTTGCTTTTCGAGATTTGTTGTTGTCATTGTTCGCTATGAGTGGGCCTCTGATGATGCAGGCAAATCATCCAATGAAGAATTGCTGGTGCCATCGAACGGGTCGCTCTTGGGGTTTTGCTGTCATTTTGCAATTTGCAAGCGACAGCGCAAGCGGAAGATCGACGATGGCGGGGGTTTTGTACGTGGCGGTGGTGACGCGAGTGCTGGGTCTGGCGGACGCAGCGTTCCACTTGCTTCCGAGATATCTGCGCCCTACGTCCACGAGACGCAGCATCTGTACGCCCAAGGAGGACCCGAGTGTCGGCGAATACACTAGAGGAGTGACTTCGCGCAATGCAACTGCCACCTCTTTCAGTTCAACGACGACCACGAAGAGATTCGCAAAGCGAAATGTCGAGAGCAAGACGACGGTGGCGTTTTAAAAGTTGTGGTGGACAGTGCTGTTGATTGGGGGAATGATCGAGATATGTAAGTGAAAATGAGTAACGAAAGACACAGATTGCTATTCCATTGAGAACGTTGCTGTCCACTTTCTGATGACAGTGATGAGCTTCGTCGCTTCCAGCACATTTCTCGAGTTGCCCAGCAGTTTGAGCGCCTCATCACACTTGTGTGCGAGGGTTGCGCCACTTTCGCTTTCGTGTCCGGTGGCGACTTGGCGGAAGAACCCCAGACATGCACCACGTTTGCCTTCCCAGTACTCTGGGTCGGGGTCTAGTCTCTCCAGCACGTCGAAAGCCTTGGCTGCGTAGAAGTACTGTTGGGCCTTGTAGCAGTCGTTGGCGATCTGCTTGAGCAGCACGAACGCCGTCTGCGAGTTCTCCACCTTGAGGTACAGCCCCCATGCTTGTGCGGCACGCCCATTGTTGATGTAGCAGCGCGAAAGCCAACTGCAAAACACCAATTGGGAGCGCAACTCGGGACTTTTCACTCGTGCTAGCACTTCTTCGGCTTCATGGTATGCACCTGTAGCTGCTAGGGATAGACCATAGTTCCAATTGAAAGCGTCGTCGGTACTCAAGTACGTCGCGATGGAGCTTAGGTATACGTTGACATCGCTGAACTCTTTGCGCAGCATGAAGTACGATGCCATGCACTGGCGGCCTGGAATCGTGTCAGAATCGTCGGCAGATGACCCTGCAGCATGGAAGCACTTTTCTGCGAGAAAAATGTGCTCCTTGGAGTGTGTCTGCTCACCGATAACAGCGTGCAGCACCCCCATAAGCGCACGCTCGGTGGCAGTGCGAGGCTCCAGATCCTCCATCAAGGCGAATGCTTTGTGGTACTCGCGGCGCTTGAGATGCAGCAAGACCAAATTCAGTTGGGCTTCCTCGAGATGGCTCACTAACGGAGTCAGGACTCTTTCCACTGCTGCACCATGTTTCTCGATGCCGTTCGATTCGTTGTTGGACACACGAAATATGGCCAGGTTGTGTTGCATGACATCGGTCATTGCGGATTCTGAATGTGTCGCGTTCGCTCTAGATGCGTATAGCGAGTCGCTCGCTCCTTGGGTACACGGATGATTAGGGAATCGGCGCACGTAGTCGTCGAGAATTGGCGTCGCCTCACGAGCGCTGTATAGGCGAAAGTTGCAGCTCGCTTTCAGATTCGTCGCAAAGAAACTGTCCGGATGGCCGATCAAGTACACCGTCAGCAGCTCCAGTGCGACGTCGTCGTAGCCCAGTTTGAAGTAACACAGTGCAAGATATACATGCAGTGCCGAGCCACCCTCCTGGCCACCCTTGTTTGCTTCTGACAGCAGCCTCTTGTAAATCTCTGCTGCCTCTTGAAAATTGTTCTGCGCAAAGCTGGTTGATGCGAGTGCTAGCTGGTCCTCGACTGATTCTCGCGAAAGCTGTTGGTATCGGTCTAGTAGCGCCTGCTCGCTGTGCTGTCGCCGATGCGCCAGAAGAAACAAAAGTCGATTGCAAAGAGCACTCCGTGAACTGCTCAAAGCCGTGTGCTCAGCGTCCTCGAAGTTTTGCAGGTAGAACAGACAGCACGCACGGCTTAGTCTCCAACTCTTGAGATCCGTTGCAGTCGCGTCGCCCTTCGAAGCAGCTTCAATCAATTGCTCAAAGTGAGATAGTGCTTCACCAAAGTCTCCACTGTGGTAATGGCAATACGCGACCCACCAGGTGTTCAAACGCCAAGAGTTAAGCTCATCGCCTTCCAAGGTACCTGTTTTCTTGAGATCCAGTTCTTGGCCATCATTGCCCGGACGCCTTACAAGCCGCAGTAGTGTTAGCGCACCAGCAAAATCGCGCCTGACGAGGTAAGTGTCCAACTCAAAGACCTTGTCACGTGAAGGTTTCGACTTCGTACGCTGCTGCGTTTTGTCCTGCGACGTGCTGCTAGCTCGTGTTGCTTGCTTCGACTGCCTCGACACAAACATGCTCAGGATGAATACGACGCGACTGCTCGAGATCAGGAGTCACGATATCTGCATTTTGTGCGCTTATTTCAAACCTCAATTGTTGCCCTTGGTCTCTTCGTCTTCAGCCGCATCCTGCTGACCCTTGCTCTCTTCATCCTCCACTTGATCTCTCACAGATGACAGGTGAGAGCTTGGCGCAGATAGTGGAACAGGCCTGGTGCTATCACTAGTCGAAGCGCTAGCACCGTAAGTATTGAATAGCGGCGGACGTCCTTGCGATACATCGCCACTCTTGGTCTCTTCATCGAGCGTCAGCGGCAAATCGCCGGGCGATGGCTCCGAGTGCTCGTTGGAGATGGCCGACAAATGCGAGCTTCGGCGGTCACTGTGAACTCGCCCAGCGTCAATTGAGTCTTGAGATTGGCTTGACCCTGACGAAAGGGAGAGGTCCATAGTAATTATCTCAGTAAGCTTCATCTCCTCTTCAGCTTGCTGTTTCTCGCGCTGTAGTTCGCGCTGCCGTGACTCGACCCTCTCTCGTTGCAGCACCATCAGGCGACGGGCCAAAGCATTCTTCCGCTCGATCTCAACAAGTTGCTTCTTGGAAGGTGGGGTCCTACACACAGGATATACGAGCAACGACAACAATCATTATGAATGCGCCTGCTACCGATCTCCCTCGTTAACAACAACATACGTCTTAGATCGATCTTGCTGGCGTAGAACGTCCTGCCGTTCTTGTTCGTCCTTGAATTTACGCCTGAGTTCTTGAATCTGGAAAATGAAGTATTTGTCACGAGATACCACCCGTCATAGGAACAAGCGTAGTTAGGCACGATACCTTGGCGTCCAGCTCGACAGCAGTTCGCGCTTGATTTGGCGTCCTGGGGTCCGTGAGTACATCTTCAACCGTTCGCTTGAAGTCGTCACGCTCCTGACGCAACTCATCCAATTCCTTCGTCGCGGCATCTACCTGCTTGACGAGCTCAGCTTTAGCTTCATCCTTCACCTTTTTTAGTTCGTCTTCATGAGCTTTTTTCAGAGCTTCATTGTCCTTCCGCGAGGCCGCTAGCTCCTCTTGTGCTTTTGTCAGCTGCTTGGTTTTTAACTCATTCTCCTTCTGGAGTTTAGCAAGCTTGCTGTCCGACGCTGGGACGTCAATGCGGTGTCTCTTCTTTCCAGCAGCCCTGGAAGGAGGCTCCTGCGATCCACTTTCAGCCGCGGATTGTTGCGTAGCAGGAGTGCTTGCGAGGTCGCTTATCGGCTCACTGGCAGGCTCACTCTCCTGCTGGCTGATAGTAACCATCCGCAGCTTCTTCCGGGATCGCGCCGGAGAAGGCACTGGCTTCGACGGACTCTGCGTGCACTGCGTCTCCTCGTGGGTGCGTTTGCGAGTACGGTCTGCCACCGACATTTCGGCGGCACTCAGCCGTGCGTGCAGCTCTTCGTTCTTCTTGGTAAGCCCACTAGGCCTGCACAACCACCAATGCGTTAGAACTTTACCCAAAACACTAACAGTCCTCCAAAGCGTACAAAATCTCTAGTTTGTAGACCAACGGGGCCAAATCTAAATACCAAAAACACAACACCAACATATCACCCATCCATTCTTCCTCCATAGCTCCGCAATATGCTCAAACCTTTAGACTCTGGCGGCGTGAAGTACAGCAAGTCGCCTTTCTTCACTTGAGCCTTCCTCCGCGTGCCCACCTTCTTGCGGTTCACCCACACACCGTAGCGGCTGCTTCACACGACCCGAGTTAGCACGTCAACCCCGTCAGCAATTCAATCCACGACCATCAGGGTACCTATAGTCTTCAAGCTCCACGTCGGGCTCCCCCTTCGCGTCCTTGCCCTTCAATCTGATGACGCAGTGCTAGTAGCCACACAAAAACGAGATAGGAAGCGTCAGAAAGAGACCAGATTGGGCGTGTGGGGAGCGAAGACCTACCAGGCCGCTGAGGAACGGCTTGGGGATGTGGATGTCACAGCGGCTTTCCACGCGCCCCACGTAGTGCTTGGAGCGCACCAGGTCATGGTGGTCGGACAGCGACGCTTTGCGTGACTTGGTCTGGAGTACCAGCCGTCCCCAGGGAAGCACCTTGGCCGACGACAGAGACGCTGACATGGAGCTTTTCGCTCGAACTCAAATGTGAGGCAGATCATTTCGAAGCAGCTTGAGAACTTTCCCCATTTGAAGCGCATGGATTGGCTACAAAACGCTTATTGTTAAGTTGCCCGACTCGGGAGCGGAGCGGCAGCTATTTTATCCAATCGCGAGCAGAACAAAAAGCTTCATGACGACTGCGCACCGCCCGACCTGGCACGCCGCCGTAGGGCAGTCGAACGAGGGAGGATGGCACGCTGGAGGTGCGTAGGGCATATGTGCACACTGCAGACTCAAAATGCGACTCGATCTCTGCGTCTGGTGCCGTCTAACACGTTATGTACGTTATGCTACAGGGAAGCTGAGCGACCAGGTCTCTGCGCGCGACCTGCCGGCCCATAGGCACCTTAAAATGCGGTAAGTACGCTTCTAGTATGCATTTATCTGAGTGCATCGTACTCATAGTGGCTTCGGGGATTGCAGCCAGGTCGGTCAGGGCACAGCGAACGAGGTGGAGCTGCTGGACCTGCGCGAGGAACTGGAGCGCAAGGAGGACAAGTACGAGGTCGACAAGTGCCGTAAGAAGGACACGGCACAAGGTCCGACCCCTCTACTGTGTTTTTAGGGTCTTATTGGTCCTGATAGATTGCTGCTTGGACACAGACAAGCTGAGACGTCTCGAGGAGAACAAGAAGATTTTGCTGCTGGGAGACGCTGAGGCTGACGCTCGTGAGTCGCAGCTCAAGAAAGTGGCCAGCAAATATGACGATGCAGACGATGGTGCGGACTCGGACGCGTCTAGCGACTCCGATAGTGACAGGTGCGTCGCTTGTTTTCGTGTCTGGCTTGTTTTCCCTCGTCTTGCTAACTTTGGTGTTTTGCAGTAGTGACGATGAAGATGAGGAGGCGGAACTCATGCGGGAGCTCGAGAAGATCAAGCAGGAGCGTGAAGAGGAGAGGCTACGCAAGGAGGAAAAGGAGCGAAAGGCTGCCGAGCTGCAGTCACGCGAAGAAGTCCTCCAGGGAAACCCGCTGACGCAGCAGCAGGCTGCAGGTAGCGCCAAGATGAAACGCCGGTGGAATGACGACGTGGTCTTCAAGAACCAGTCCCGCAACGAGCCGGAAGTCAAGAAGCGGTTCATCAACGACACGATCCGCAACGACTTCCACCGTCGCTTCCTGAACAAGTACATCCAATAACCCTTCGACGCTGTAGAACTCGGACAGTGCTGACGACAAAAGCACCTCTATCATTGTGCTGGCCAATGCGAAGCACTTTGGCAATACCGGTAAATACTACTTCGAAGTACATGTATTAAGACCATCAAACATGCTATCGAAGCTGATGCTGTGCTCATTTAGTAAACGCTGAAAGCGATGGCATCGATGTCGAGGCATGGAATGCAGGGCCGACAGTAACAACTGCAGGCGGTTCGTTCGATGAACTTCGGTCAGTGGGAACTCTTGGCGTGCCTCCGTCTCGACTGTGGATGGCCAGCGCTACAATGAGCAAAAACCAACATGCGGAATTCAGTTGGAGACATCAAGCAACTATAGAACTCAAGTCGAAGTCATACCGCGCAGCATCCGCGCAAGGTCTGATGGGCGCTCGAGGTGAAACATTGCCTGCAAGAACGCAAAACACCAAAGATGCCACAGTTAGCCGCAGGGAATTCTGAGATCAGACCGCACTTTCACGTACCTCAGTTTTGCTACCGCCAATGTGGCACGTGAAGACGTTTGCACGTTTCGACAGCGCAGACGCTGAATCGGAAGAAACCCCATCTGATGTTGACAGTGGCGGTGGCGGCGGGGGCGTCTCGACACCAACAACTGCAGCGGTGCTAATATTTGGCGGTTGCGGTGGACAATCTTCTTTCCTCGCAGTCTCCATGTGCTCCTTGAAAAATAAAAACAGTTCGTCGTCTTCAACTCCATTGCCAGCGTAAAACACAAAGTCGAGCTGGGATGGAGGTGGCTGCTGTCGTCGGCTGTGCCTCGGCGACATACCCTCGCGCCGCGATCCCCTATTCACGGGTGAGCTAGGCTCAATATCCGGTTGGAACTGCTTCAGAATTTCGTTAAGTAGCAGTGTCTTTGTCACTCCCTGCAAACGCACCTCAACACGGTTTGTGCCCTGAACAACTTCCAACGGCAGATTGCATAAAACATCTTCCAGATTCACTTGCATGTCACGCGCCTGCATTGGACCAAAGATCGGGTCTGTTTCACCGTAATGCCAGGTGAGTGAGCTCTCTTTGCTGTCAATTCGGCTTCCCGGTGTACGCTCGGTGAAGTACTGCATGATTGGACGCACTACCTTCTTCCACGACGGGTCCGTGTCCTCGGTCATAACTTGCCATTCATCATCGTTGGGTAGACGGTAAAAGTAACCAGATTCTGCTACAACTCCAACACGTCGGTCCGTCAACCAGCTTTCAATCACATTGCGTTCATGATCACTCACGAGCACCACTGTATTTTTTGAGTCGTTGGCGAGAGCCTCGACAAGACGCTTGACAAAAGGTTTGGGAGGAGCTACTCCGCGTTGCTGCGACGGACCAACGGCAGATGTCGGGTCATCGAACAGGGTTCCTTCGTAATCGAGCACCAATAATCGATGGCGACTACGCGCGTACGCACCAAGCACTTCGATACTCGGCAGCCTCACCAATTTCTTCACCACAGCTCTTGGTCGCGATACTGCATCTTCTAGGTCCGTCAGGAAACTTCTACCCCAGAAACTGGCAGTGTGAGTTTTCACGTAGCGATAAAGGTTGGTTTGGCGGTATTCGCGCTCCATAAGCGGGAGTTCTAACGCATATCCTAGCGCGTTTGCCATGTCAGTCGTATTCCATGGGTTTACTCGGATAGCACCCGATAGCGATTGGGCACTACCAGCAAACTCGCTCAAAATGAGAACACCTGGACCTTCGCGATGCGGCTCGCATGACTGGCTCTGACACATGACATATTCGTGGCTCACGAGGTTCATGCCGTCACGGATGGAGGTCACAAGACATACATCGGCCAAATTGTAGAGCGCAACGAGTTCGCTGGGGGCCACGGAGCGGTGAATATAATGCACAGGCGAGTGTGTAAGTGTTCCAAACCGTCCGTTGATTCGTCCGACCATCTCGTTCACACTCGCTGCTAAGTGTTGATACTCCTGCACTCCCGTTCGAGATGGAACACCGATCTGAATGAGAACCACATTCTTGCACCGCTCCGGGTACAGAGAAAGAAACCGTTCCATCGCCAACAGCTTGTGCGGGATACCCTTGATGTAGTCCATACGATCCACGCCAATGATGACCTTACAGCCGGCGAACTTCGTGGCGAGCTCCTGAATTCGTTTCAGCGTGACGTCCGAATTCAGAATATCCTCGAAGTGATCCGGATCAATGCCGATGGGAAACACACCTATAGCCGAAAAATGATCACCATGCTCAACGCCCTTCGGAGATGTCGACGCACCTGGAACACGCGCACAAGCCGCGATAAAGTGGCGGGCGTAATCGTACGTGTGGAATCCCAGTAGATCAGCACCTAAGAGCCCTTCCAGAATTTCTCTGCCCACTGGCAGCATGCGGTACATTTCAGCCGTGGGGAACGGCGTGTGAAGAAACCATCCAATCTTGCAGTGCGGATGGCGCGATCGTAGTAATGAAGGTAGCATCATCAAATGGTAGTCGTGTACCCACACAAAGTCTCCTTCCCGATACACTTGATTCACTGCCTGCGCGAAGCGCTTGTTAGCCAGCTTGTAAGCGTCCCATTGCCGAAAGTCGAACTTCTTTTCACTGCCTGGGCGGAAAAGCGGCAGCGGCACGTAATGGAAGATCGGCCACAGGATATCGTTGCTAAAATCGTTGTAGTACCGCGCAGCAATCTCCTTAGACAGGAACACCGGCACACAGTTAAACTCTCTCGCCAGTTTCTCGCGTACTTTGCTCTGTTCATCATGCGGGATCTCCTCTCCAAGCCACCCAATCCAAATGAATGGCACCTGATCTCGAATGCCATTCAACGCCGTCACCAATCCTCCTGAACTCATCGAGAAGCTCCATTCCCCCGTTGCGTCGTTGCGTTGGAAGGAGATCGGCAGTCGATTCGACACCATAATGAGTCGATGCCGTGCATCCATCATAGGCGGCACAATCTCCTCCTGGGGCTTGTCCGTCTGGATCTGCACCATGGACAATTGGCGCTGCAGTTCCTGAATATTCACCAAAAGTTCCTGTTCCCTCGCATTCATCTCCATCACATCCCCCTCCTCTGCTCCAAAGCCGCCAAGCGACGACAAGGAGCGTGGAGGGGACCGTAATGCAGCATGGAGGTCGGCGGCCGTCCTGCCTTCTGTGAGAACGCTCCGAGACCGCAATTGCGGCGGAGGGTCCTCCACTTCCTCTTCACTTGACACAACGTCCTCCTTGGCGTCTTCATCGTCTTGTATCCCCACAGGAACGTCGTCCTCTCCCTCTTCGTCGTCGTCAGGGTCGGTTCCGTCTTCGCGTCCGAAATGGTCATCCCGGGCGTCGTAGGCGTCGATACTGGCACGTCTGGACTCGCGCGGACCTGGCGAAAAGGATGGGGAAGGTCTCACAGGCCGAGACAGCTCCATTTCGCTGCTAGTGGCGCTGTGTAAGTACTCCTCGTCCACCAGGATAGCCTCGAGGCCTGAAATGTCATCGCTCATTACGCTCAAGTCGATTTGCGAGTGCTGCGAGGCGAGTTAGAGGGAGATTCGAGAGTGACGAGAAAGCAGAGAACGAGATGCAGCAGTTAGATATGCGAGAAATCGGCGGTCGAGGTCGATACACACACGAGAAGATCTGCGACGAGGTGCGCCAACACAACGGGCATTTTCCACACAGCTCGCTCGCGAGCCATTCTCAACGACAGGACCTTCCTCAACGAATATATATGTACCAATCCGTAATTTTATAGTTTAGAGGTTTATCAATATGCTAAAATGATATCGGATATTACAGGATTATCCGGTTAGATGGCTTCTTCGAACGCGGTTTTCTCGAGCTCGCTTCGCACGAGAGCTGAACACGAGTGGAGACGCAAGTCATCGTGGAGCACATTCGCGTCGAGATTTGTCGGACGGCGTAGCGATCTTCGACGACGAAATCGCTCAAATTTAGGTCAACGTAGCCATTTTCGGCAGTCGACGGACAGTACATGTACTATAGTACTTAAATTCCACAGTAAGATAGTACTACGAAACATATTAGTAGTTCCATAATACTATAATACTTATTCGTATCACAGTCTGGAATCGAGGTACTATTACTATAGTGCTGCACTTGGCGAACTATTAGCTTGCACCCTTCCATTGATCGCGTCCTCGTCGCATTGCTTTTGAACATCCTCGTCGAGATTTATCTCTCCCGCGTTTAGTAGGGTTCTCATTTCAGCACCTTTATCCGTCTTTTGTGTGCCTTTATCAGCCTACCACACCTTTATTAGTTTTGAGCTAAAGCACCTTTAACCTTGAGGCGCATGTTGCTCCAATCTATCGCCAACCTAACGTTCTTTTGTGGTCTCCGCTCGACACCAGTATATTGTAGACATCGGCATTGAAATGCCGTCGTTTCCTGATCCATCTGGACGCAAAACTCACGATTGCACCACGATGGGGACCGCTGAAGGAACGCAGTACTGTTGGACATGCTGGGTACGAGCTCACGGAGCATTACGAAACTTGGCACGCCACTGCCTCGTTAGAGTATGCTGACATAGTGGCATCGTAGCAGAATGTATCAGCCACTGCTGCTATATCTGCCGGAACTCACGGCGACAGCCTTTGCCAGAGGTAACGACTGTGATAAACGGGGACACAAATGAGTGCAGTGTTTGAGACGATCGCCATGGACAAGCTGTGTTGGGAAGGTTTGTATAGAATGATGAATTGTTCGCTAGCCTGATGCAAAGGCGATAGTGGTCGAAGAGCGCTCATGGGTTAGCGTACTTTGACGATCATGCCGCCAACGAATTTGTGCACGGTCACATCTTCTTCAGCATCATTCGTCGTCTGGGCCTTGAGGAACTCGCCGTCCTGTTGTAGACCGCTCGGGAACTTGAGCATGCAGTTTCCAATCGGATTCCCGGTCTCAAAGCGCCCGACGTAGGATCCGCCGTCCTTGAAAACCCACTTCCCGTTCGTGATTGTGTGGTCTGCCCATTCTCCCACAAAGAGGCTCTTGTCAGCCGCGAACTCGTACGTGCCCTTCCCCGAGCGGATGCCGCTCTCGAATCTGCCGCTGAAGATATCTCCATTCGCGTACATGAAGGACCCCTCGCCCGTCATCTTGTCCGCCTTCCACTCACCATGGTACACATCTCCATTAACGAACGTCATTTTTCCGAGTCCATTCTTGCTGCCGTTAACGTACGTCCCCTCGAACGTCGCAAGCACCGAGACTGAAAAGCACAAGCATCAGTAAGAAAGCCGACCTCAACGACAACAACCAACGCGTCTCCACTCACGCTCTCCCTCTGGGTTGCGCTGGTTCCACGTGTATTTCCCTTCCCCGTGCTTGAGTCGCTCCGGGCCAATGGTCCCTTCGAAGGTGTCGCCATTGGCGTACGTGATCTTCACTTCGCCTTCGCGACGCAAGTACTTGGCCTCCTCCGGACGGTCATCCACGTAGGTCACCGCGTATTCCTGTGCAACAACAGCAATTCGTCAGCAACGTTGGCATCATTGCCAGAAGCTTTTACAACGTACCGCTTCCTCGCTCATGCTTTCTGGTCTCAAGGCTGCACTGCACTCGCGTCGTTTCGCGTCCAGATCCGAGTAGTATTACCGTATTGAAATCAAGTGTGAACAACAGACGTGAAATATATAACCTGTGATATCGGATGGTATCCAAGACCATAATTATGTATGTAAAACCTGTGATATTGAATACTATGAAATAACTGTTAATTGAACAGTGTGGTGTCGAAGACGGTAGTCGTGTTCGGATGATTGATGACTATCGTGTCAGTACTAATCGCTCGCCTCGCTCAGTTCGTCGTCGACATGCTGCGCGTGTGGCGCCGAGGGCTGCGTACTCCGCTCGGCCAGCGCGGGAACCTGTTCGTGGGCAGCTTCTCCACCCCCAGCGAAAGCGGTGCGGAAGGCGAAGAAGCCGTGTCTCCGCCCAAGTACGACCACGTCCGCAAACTCATCGTGGGGTTGGGCAACCCCGGCGACAAATTCACTAACACCAGGTGCGAACACCGGTTTGCATCATTATGTAGACCTTCGACTAATTTTGTCTGCTGCTATTTGGATTGATTTTGCCAGGCACAACATTGGTTTCGTGGCTGTGGAGCACTTCCTCAAGACGTACGCGTCTCAAGTGACGGTGGGTAGCTCTATCAGAGAGGCTTGCACGCAGCTATGCGACTGCTGCAAGACTGTTGCAGAAGTGAGCAGAGCATGAAGTGTTGAGGGTTTTGTGTTGCTGTGCTTCGTGGTGCAGGGAAAACGCTTGCAGCTGCAGCATGAAGCGGGAAACCATGGCGACATGGCACGGTTCCGAGTGGCTTTCCAGCAAGACGTAGCGGACAAGGGATACACCTACCCTGTTGACGACTTGGTGAGCCGTTCATCAAAGCGAGCCAAAGACCGAACTGTGAACGAGGGTGTTCCACACGACGAGGTGAACGTGGCGCTGTTGTTGCCAACGACCTACATGAATTGCTCAGGCACTGCTGTCCGGGCGTTCATGAATTCGCATCGCTGGCGACTCAAGAAGAACCCGCTAGCTCTCAACCGACAGGACGAGCTGCTCGTGGTCTCGGATGACGTGGCGCTACCGTTCGGTGAGTGTCGCTTCAAGGCGAAGGGGGGCCCCGGCGGCCAGAATGGCGTGCGTGACATCATCAAGTGTGTGGGCACCGAGCGATTCGCTCGTCTTCGCATCGGCGTTGGTGCGCCGCACTGGTTCGTAGGCGGCAACACCGGAGCACCATCGGGCACTGTCATGGACAAGTTCGTACTTGGCCGCTTCAACGGCGACGAGCAAGAAGCCATGCCGGACTTGCTGAGCTACACGAACGAGCTATTGCGACTGTATCTGCACCGAGGCGTCGCGCAGGCCACCACGTTCGCCAACAGCATGGACTTGCCGCGATTCTTGAAGCAGTACGGCGCATCATCGATGGCGCGTCGATAGACGTAAACTACATCGTAATTTACGCACCGTAAACTACGGTCGTAAATTGCAGGACACACGCCATAATCAATAGAGGAGCTCTTCGTGAATCACAAGCATGCCGACGCCTCCCGTGCCTGTGCAGGTCTCGCAAAAGGACCTCCCGCGCGTCCTTGCTGTGCTGGTGCTGGGATATGCTGCCGTCTCGTGGCTCGCGCTTCAGATGGACGACTACTTGGCGGCGGAGGACCAGGACGACAACATGAACTTCCCGTTCGTGCACCGTTGACATATTGTAGTTTAGCAATGCAGAGGAAGCAGATTATCTAAGGCACAACGATTGTGTCCCTATGCAACAGGAAAGTGGGGGCTTTTGTCGCTCTGTACACTGTGATGATGACGCTCTCCCGCTTCTACGAGCACGGTGGGTGGATTGGCTTGGTTTTGGTGATGCTGGAGGAAGGGAGATTAAGTGCGTGATTGTATTGCCAATGTAGGGACCTACGTCCTGTATGAGATGCTTTGGGCGTGCAACGTGTCACTCGTGCTCGTGGTCATGGCGCTTTACTTTTCCAAACCCTTCCTTGTTGGCGTGGCGGTGAGTGATTTGTACTCCGAGTTGATGGAGGGGGCCTTTAAACTTGTGCACTCATTTGGTTATTGCTGTAGATGGTGACAGTGTCGGGAGATCAGCTGCTGTGGTTTATTGACAGCTTGTCGTTCATATTGAACGGCAAATTCATCACGGGTGCCATGAACTACCTCACGTACCCGGAGAACCGCTCGTTCTCCAAAACGTTCTTCGCAACGCACCACCTCTGGTTCTTGCCAGTGTGCCTTTACGTATGTGATACCGTTATGTACGCGAAACTACGTCTCGTTAGGCAGGCCCCGCACTAACGTCTTATTTTGACTGGGGCCAGATCACGACCGGCCACGGCGGCATGCATGGATCGAGCTTCGTCGGTTCGGCCATTTTGACGACATTCCTTGCCGCGTTTTGCCGTGCTTTCACGCCTTTTGAAGTACGTGTGCCGGGCAGCGACCACGTTATCTACTTGAACGTGAACGGCGGCTACGAGTTCTGGAAGGACATCGACATCCCGCTGCTTCATCTGCTGGACCACCAGCACCCGGCGCTTTACATTCCATACCTTGCAATCGTGGGAAACCTCGTCGCAAATGGTTTCCCACACATGCTGGTTCTTGGCGTTGCGCTTGGGCTTCAGTTCAACCCACTTTTGGAGGGCATCACGCACTAAATACTGCAATAGAGAAGCGGCAGGTGCGCGATTGCATTTCCACTTGTCGATGGCATAATTAAGCACCAAAGTTCTTGTTCGCTTGGAGCGACTGCAACGGCTAATTCGTTCTGATCTGAAGAGCGCTGTTGACAGTGAATAACAGAAACGGCATACTGAACGTTCCGCACATGCTTGTGATATATTCTTGCAGTAAGGATGGGGGGCGCTCGATGGAGTGCAAACCCGAGTCTGTTCTTCAAGTTGAGCGACGATATTTGTTGTGAACGTTGGTCCGTTTGTTAGATAGGAACGCTCTACTGTACATGTATTCTAATTCACACTCGTAAATATTCCAAATGAAATCACTACATGAAGTTCTCAATTCAAAGTTGTCCGAGCTACTAACCACGTGGCTACTTACTGGCAAGTTGCATCAATCGCCGATTCTCGTGGCTGTTAGACTTGCTTCAATATTGCTTGGGGCATCCATAACAACAACCGCCAGTTTGTTATCGTTGTCAGCATAAGCGAAGCACTACTTTTCTTGTCGCCATTTACTTGTAAATGGCCATGTTGACCGCATTCCCCGTCGACATGTAACTCAACGTTTGCACCATGCTGGGATGGCTGAAGATGCACCTTCACAGCTATAATATAGCACCCCGACAAGGAAACGACAAGCTCGTAGACATCGTCCTTGTTGGAAACGGCGCCTTCCACCGAAGTCCATTTCATCTGTCCTTCATCATTGAGTTCTGCAGCACTACCAGTCGTGGCTGTCAAATGCACCACTCTTGTTTTTTTGGCTTCAACAACCATTTTGCGCGTCACCGCTAGACCTTCTTCAACATCGCGAAGCTTAGCTTCGAGAATATCAATGCGCTCAAGTGAAATCGGTTCCAAGCGAAACAGATACTTTGCTGTCCAAGCCGAATCGAGCACTCGGACCTTGACTGAAAGTTCAAGCTGAAGAGCATCATTCTCGAGTAAAAGGAGTTTTCGACGGATCTTTGCAGGGTCCAGCTTTGAGTTGAGTTCAACGCAGTCGCCTTCGCTGCTATAATCCCCAGCTTCTGATTTCTCCTCACCTGAAACTCCTTCATCTTCCTCTTCGTTGCAGTCTTCGTTGTCGTCTTCGTCGTCGTCATCTTCGTCCTCTTCATCCTCTTCATCACTGGAATCGTCACTGCAACTTTTATCAGAGTCGTCATCCATATCGGTAGCAACAGCCACACCCATCATGCAATCCAATGCTCCACAGAAAACCTGCCCACACGCTTGATAAATCAGCACTTCCTCCCAGATACACTTCGGCTTACGATAAAATGGACACGCTTACCGAAACGTAGTCCGCAGGAGTTGCATTTGGGATTCTGTTGACGCACGCCAGGAAATCAGTTTCCTCCAAATCTCCCGTGCTCCATTGTTTCTTGTTCTTTCGATCCTCCAGCAGAAGATTTAGCGTCGCTGCTTTGCTTGAAATGACAAAACGATACATTGGAGCAGGAAATGGAGCGAACGCAGTGACTCCGCTTTCGATCAAACGAGAAACAGATTGGCAATGAGATACGAGTCGCACACAGTCCAGCCAGTAAAAAATAAAGTATGTGGTAATGAGGTTCTTTCAATCTGTGTTCGTTTCCTATCAATCACAAATCCTTCGTAAGAATAAAAGCATCAAACTGATGTGGATGAATCCATGTCCGTTGTTAAGCGTGCGATATTGAACTGCATACAGCGTTGATTTTCTCAGCGCAGAAGTAAATTTACTCTCTCGATGAGGAATTCCAACAAATATACCACATACAACACTAAGTGATTCATATTGTGTCAATACCGGTAATAGGCAGTCACTTTCATTGGACTGGTGTTGGGATTTTTGCGAGCGTCCCGTAGTCGGTGGTTTCCTCCTCGATCTCATCCACCTGCGATAGCATCTCTTTCGATGAAGTATGATTTTCATACAGTGAGTTGATGGGTAGATTTCCAGTGTCTTGGTTTTCCGCCATTGTCTCGGGCGCCGACTGCTCTCGGTTGCGGTGGATCACCCCGCGCACCGCATGCTTGAATGCGGTCTCGTCATCGTCGTTCTCTAGAGCTTCAATGACCATATTCGCGAATCGGTCGATCTCTTCTTCCAGCTCTTCATCATCGTAGATCAGTCGCGTCGCCTCCATGTGGAAGCGCAACATATCGCACGCGCAGAAGATGATGGCCACATAGAGCGCCGGGCCGTGCTTTTGTCTAGAACGAGCTCCACGAACGCGTAGACCCACATGGTGATCTTGAGGCTCATTAAGTTGCGGTCGAAGTTGTCAGGCTCGGGGCCGTATTTGCCCAGTACTTCGTCGCTGTACAGCTACGTCACCGTGCATATCAGGCATCCACGCCATGTAGTACGTGGTGTGCAGCTCCTGCTCGTCGCGCTTGGTCGCGTCTGGGCTCTGAAACAGCGACACCATGAGCAGCAGAGACAAATACAGCTCCAAATTGCATACTACGAATGGCTTGACATTGCTCTCGTACACGTCCACCACCAGCATCCTCGTCTTGCTCAGCATGATGCAATCTTCGCTAACAGGCTGATGGCTACATTCCGGACTAAAACTAGTGTTTCAACCTATCAAATCATGAGAACGCCAGTATCCTATCATTTCTTGAAATGGGAAAGGAGACGCGCGTGTACTTCGACGTGTCCATCGGCGGCTCCCGCGCTGGGCGCATCGAGTTCCAGCTGTTCCCTGGTCTCCCCAAGACGACGGAGAACTTTCGGTCACTATGCACTGGGGAGCGCGGTCTGGGACGCACTACAGGCAAAGCTCTGCACTACAAGACGATACCATTCCACCGGGTGATCAAAGGGTTCATGCTGCAGGGCGGAGACTTGTCCAACCACGATGGGACGGGCGGGGAATCAATTTACGGAGGGAAGTTCGAGGACGAGTGCTTCAGGTACCGCCACACCAAGGCGGGGCTACTGTCTATGGCCAATGCAGGGAAGAATACAAACGGCAGTCAGTTCTTCATCACGACGGTGCCCACGCCGCACCTGGACGGCAAGCACGTGGTGTTTGGGGAGGTGATACGAGGGGCAGACGTGATGAAGAAGATGGAGAGCGTGGAGACGGTGGCTAAGAACATGCCGGCGGCTATGCAGAGTATGGTGATTGAGGAGTGCGGAGAGATTGTGGAAAGTGACAGTGATTCGGAGGGGAAAGCAAAGAAGAATAAGAGGAAGAAGGAGGAGAAAAAGAAGAAGAAGATGGCCAAGAAAGAGAAGAAGAGAGCGAAAAAAGAGGCCAAGAGGGAGAAGCGACGGCGTGACGACAGTGAGGACGAGGGACGCAAGAAGCGCAAGCATGGGAACCGTGGACGCAGTGAAAGTCGAGAACGAGAGGAAATGGTGAAGCACCACCATGAACAGAACGGATTGGGTGAAGGACGTGAGAGGAAGAGAAGCCCCTCGCGATCGAAATCGAGAGAGCACACACGACACTCTAGTGGTCGTCACAAGGACGCGTCGGAGAGAAGACTCTCCGTTGAACGAGCTCCTGAAAGATTTTCCAGGTCGCACGAAGGGGGTATACCCGGTGGATCACCTTCCGTGTCGGGTAGCCCGCGTCCTTCGCGCAGTGATTTTCATGGCCATGCTGACGATCGCTATCCTCGCAGAGGGAGAGGTTCATCTCGCGAGCGTCGCCAGCGCTACAGTCGTTCAAGAAGTCGAAGCGACACACGAAATCGTTCCGATGCAAGTCACGATGAACATGATGATCGTTCGCCACGACGGGGGAGTCGCCCAGCTAGACGTAGGAGCTCGGGACCGAGACCCTCGATGCAAATACAACAAATGCAGTGACTCACTCCGTGCGACGAGCAAGTATAACGAATCTAACTGCGAATCGTGACCGCTCTCTAGAACTCGATGGCTACACTTATCATTGAGGATGTCAAGCGCGCGCTTTGAGGGAGAGCAGAAGCGAGAATGGAATGCTGGACGCCGTTCGCACTTATACAGGTTCATTTATTTTATCGGCGAGAAATTGCCACCTTGCGATGGTTCTGGTATTGCTAGGACGGCTCGCAGAGGCCAATTTGGTGAGCAAGAACGACTGAACTACTTTGTTCTACGCACGACCACATTTTGAGGTTGCCAGATTACGCGTCGATGCACTCGGCTTGCAAAACCGGGCAAGTAATGTTAGATGCAACTCGAGCCATTATGAATGACAACTCGGAGATCGACTTATTACGTGATCCAAGCCGATGACATACGCTGGGTAGGGCACACATAATATGTGTGCCCTACCCAGCGTATGTCATAGGGAGGGGGTGAACTCCAAAAGCCGAAACATTAACCCCTCCAGACCGGGAGCCGCGAGGAACATCTAAACTGCATATGCTACACTATTAAGCTTGCTGTTTGTATACAAAAACGTTTAGGGGATGGCAACACAGGCAGGTCAGTGAAAAAACCGTGCTTACGTAGCACACAAGCTGCATATGCGCTCGCTTTGATG
>AWVV02012185.1:0-33586 GCA_000500205.2 Phytophthora lateralis
GCCATCTTCCTCTTGTTCGCCGGCTTCAACCCGCCCGCCGGGTCCATTCCGGACGGCTATCGGTGGCTCTACCAGATTTGTCCACATCGTTTTTCGTTGTCGATTCTCATCGCACTCTGTTGTTCGGTGACTGCTCCGAAGACCCGACGTACGACGAGACCACGCAGTCGTACAGCAACGTAGGTCCCAAGATTGGGTGCCAGCCACTTCAGAACGCACCGCTGTCCATCAGCCACACCACCGTGAAAGACTACGTCGCAGACGTCTTCAACATCGAGCACGACGACATCTGGAGCAACTTCGGCTACGTCTTCCTCTACGTCGGTGCAATCCGCGTGATATCACTGCTTTCTCTGCGGTATCTCAACCACCAGAAGCGGTAGAACCCCACATGCCCAAGTCATCCAAACACGAAACCAGTTTGAGCTCAGATCAGACACCATTGTTTCTTGCCATAATGCTGCGAGCTTGTCGGGTTTACTTGCACGACAACGTGAGCCTCTGTTTTCTACCGCTTCCCACTTCGCATGATCCGGCGCCTGCAATTCTAGCATTCAATTAGACAGTCATGTCCGGTTTCTCGTTATCGTGAGGCTTGGCGAAGGTCGAGAGAGCAGGCGCATGAAGCAGCAGCGAGAGCGGCAGCCTCTGCGGGTTGGTCTCCGGGTCGAAGTGGTCCGTGTCGTACATGCTGAGCCACTCCCTCAGCGTATGGCGCAGCGTCTCGATGTTGCCGTACTGCGTGACAAGGCCGCGTTCCTGACACGCGAACTCGAGCTCACTGAGCGACAGGTCGTCGATGCCTTCCATCAGCAGCTGTTGGTCGTCCACGCTAAGCTCGGCCATCCTCCGCTCGAGTCTCTTTTGCAGCAGCGACTGAGGCAGCAGCTTGTTTAGCACGGCGAAGGACGGGAAGAGCGCCGAGCCCTCGGCCAGCGCGTGAATGTGCTTGCTTGAGAGCTGGCGGAGGTCCGCAGGGCCCTCGAAGAAGGGCGCCAGCTCGCTCACCTGC
This sequence comes from Phytophthora lateralis, assembly GCA_000500205.2. Lineage (NCBI taxonomy): Eukaryota > Oomycota > Peronosporomycetes > Peronosporales > Peronosporaceae > Phytophthora > Phytophthora lateralis. The sequence continues at coordinate 1,013 of AWVV02012185.1, forward strand.
GTGGGGCGCAGGCCACCACCGGCCGTAGCCAGCGCCAGCATCTCCCGGAGCGTGTCGTCCTTGTGCTGGATCTGTAGCAGCAACTGCACCAGCTGCGGGTACGTCGTGGACCGGGCCTCCACGTCCTCCCGGAAGAACTGCGTCTTCTGCTCAGGCCGCCAGAACTGCCACGGCAACAGCTGCTTGGGGAACTGGTAGCCCAGCAGAGGCGCCGCGTAGCCCAGCGCGGGCACGCAGAAGAAGGCAAGAATGGGCAGCGACTTGAGCAGGTCGCGGTGTGCCTGGCGCAGCAGAAGCATCTCGCGGCGCGCGAGTTGGTCCTGGCCGCGAGACTCCTTGACGCGGCGGCGCAGCGCCCAGGCTTGCTTGTTCTCGAGGTACAGGCCCTTGGAGCCGGCCACGAACGGCTGCAGCCACTTCTGCAGCTTCTGGTACGCAGACAGCTCCTTGGGCGCGGAGCTCAGGAAGTGCGCGGCGCCGGCCACGCGATGAACACGCAGGCCAGCGTGGCGAAGCAGCACAGCCGAGGACAGCATGGCAGGAGGAGGATCGGCGGCTGTCACGAAGATCCCGCGGTTGTAGTATGAGTTTTATAGGTCAAGCTTGGAATGCTTGATGATCCACTAAAGACAAGCTGAAATGTCAGCTAGACCTAACTGAAAGCCGGCTGACCGAGCTTGAAAAAAGTGGGCTGGTGAATACGTTATGATGTGCACCACATTATATGCGTCCAAGAATGCGCGATCTACTGTACGCTATTCAGATCTTCAGGGGGAAAGGAATACGACGATAATGGCGACGACGCAGGACGTGGAGATGGCGGAGCCCGAGCAGGTGCACCCGCTACAGACGCAGTTCGAGGACGCGGAGGACGTAGTGGCTGCGCTGACGGCCAACGCGTCGCCCGACGCGGCCATCCAGGCCTTCCAGCGCATCATCTCCTACGGTACGTGCAGAAAAATCTTTTCACACGTTATGCCTCTGTACTCACTAATTTTTCCTGCTCTCGCCGTGCAGCCGAGGAGGACGCAGCGCTGGAGCAGGTGCAGCGTGTGAAGGAGCACGCGATCTACAAGCTAGCCCAGCTGTACATCCAATTCGGCCGTGAGAAGGAGCTGGCGTCGCTGCTGCAGGCGCTGCGGCCCTTCTTCGCCACGCTGGCCCGCGCCAAGACCGGCAAGATCGGTGCGGCCAGCAACTTCAAGATCGTATACACGGGAGATAGAACTGATTTGTGTACTGTTTGCAGTGCGCACGGTGATCGACATGGTGGCCAAGGTGAAGGTGCTGGACGCCGACAGGGCGCTGCAGCTGCAGGCCGACCTGTGTCTGGACTCGATCGAGTGGTGCAAGCAGGAGAAGCACACGTTCCTGCGCCAGCGCGTGGAGGCGCGGCTGGCCTCCATCTACTTCCAGCAGGACAAGTTCCAGCCCGCGCTGGACCTCATCACCGAGCTGCTGCACGAGATCAAGAAACTCGACGACAAGCAGCTGCTCGTGGAGATCCACCTCGTGGAGAGCAAGCTGCACCACGCGCTGCGCAACGTGCCCAAGGCCAAGGCGGCGCTCACGGCGGCGCGCAGCATCTCCAACACCATCTACGTGGTGCCGCGCACACAGGCACAGATCGACCAGATGTCGGGTATCCTGCACGCTGAGGAGCGCGACTACAAGACGGCCTACTCGTACTTCTTCGAGGCCTTCGAGGCGCTGGCCTTGCTGGACGAGGTCGAGGGCCTCAAGTGCCTCAAGTACATGCTGCTCGCCAAGGTCGCCAGTGGCGGCGCCAGCGAGGTGAACCTCATCATTAACAGCAAGCAGGCCATCAAGTTCATTGGCATCGACCTGGAGGCCATGCAGGCGGTCGCCAAGGCGCACGAGCAGCGCTCGCTCGAGCACTTTGAAGCTGCTACGAAGAAATACGCGCCGCGTAGGTTCTTGCGCGGGTGTTTATTGAGCGCTGGTACTGACTGAGTTGTGACCGTGTTGTTGATGTTTTTCCAGAGCTTGTGGAAGACCCGCTGATCAAGAACCACCTGGGCAAGCTGTACGAGCAGCTACTGGAGAGCAACCTGATTAAGATTATCCAGCCGTTCTCGTGCGTCGAGATTGCTCACGTCGCCAAGCTCATCAAGCTGCCGCTGCCGCAGATTGAGTTGAAGTAAGAGTGATTAGTGTGCTTTCTCCTTGTTTGGTACAACCTGCTCACCAAGGCATGCTTGACTGTGTTCTACCTCAGGTTGTCGCAAATGATCCTGGACCACAAGTTCCACGGCATTTTGGACCAGGGCAAGGGACAGCTAATCGTCTACGACAGTCCCACGGAGGATGTACGTAGTGACGAATTACATGTCGGCATGCCAAAGCTGGTACATTGGACCAACATTTTTCTCTGTTGCTCTGCCATTTACAGAAAACATATACCTCTGGCCTCGGTGTCGTCGAGAACGTTGGGAACATCGTAGACAACCTGTTCCGGCGCGCCGACAAGCTGCAGGCATAGTCGCGAAGCGAGCGATTTACTTGCAGAAGTGTGGACTCTGATCAACTTCGGTGGGGCTGCCGACTTCTCACGACGCACTACGCCAAGAGAGAACAGGCAAAGAGTTGGGAGGAGTGTGCAATCAATTCAACGAGTGGGAACCAACTTATATTTTTATTAGCGGAATCGGTGATACGGTCCGCTTGCAGCGAGGCTCTTTCGCTCAGTTGTGCCATCATCGTCCATATCATTTGGTGTGAAGACGTTTTGGTTGGAGAAAGCGGCCATGGTCTTCTTGATGTCAGTCACCACGTAGGTCATGCGCGCGGACTCCTTGTCCTTCTCGGCATCCTGCATCAGTTTCCGGCGCCGACGGATAGCCATCACAATGAAGACGACGATCGTGAGGAACAGGACAATGCCTAGCACGATGAAGCCGGCGTAGAGTGGCGGGCCGAACGTGACCTCGGAGGCATCTTCGCCGTTTGCTGTCGTGGCTCGGAGCTGGAAAGTGCAGCGCGGGCCGCCCCAAAACTCGTTCGTGCACTCACAGCGGCCCGTGTCGGCGTTGCAAACGCCCGTGTGGAAAGTGTGAAGAACGCTGAAAGGAATGGTGCAGTCCGTGTAATCTCGGCACGGCGCACCACCATTAACCTCGACGAGCTGGTTGTCTCCGTCAACGTATTCGGTCTCGTGATCGAGAATCCATTGCCGCGTCGGGTGCGAAGCAGGATCGCACTCGTGAGCCATGGTGGAGCCCTCGGACGTGTCTTGGTACAGCCGAACGTAGTCAATTTTCATGTATAATGGGAATGAGTCGCAGATGTAGTTGTTCACCTCGTCCTCGCCGTCACCACGGCACGGCTCGCCGGGGTTGGGCGGGTACGTGCCCCATGCAGCTGAAAGTGCTACGTTCAGAATAATATACGATGGTTCTTCGGGGAAAGTGAGCCGCGGATTGGGCTTGTTTCCGCCCTGCGGCGTGTTGACAACGGACTCGGCCGGGATCTCGAAGATAGGGTGGCCACCGATCATCCAGCGGAGATAACCATTGTCGCCCGTGGCCCACTCGACTTGATACGCCACGTAGTCGTAGTAGGCTCCCATGTGGATGCCCCAGTTAGCGGACAAAGCGTCCATCTGATAGTTGTAAGCGTCCATGGTGTTAGTTTTTGGTGTCGAGTCATTGCGCGGCTCCGAGCAGCGACTGTCCTGGTTGTCTGGGTCACACAGGAACACACCCTGGTAGCCGTTCATCTCCGGAAAGCACGTGCCGTTCGAGTTGATGTTCCAGTGGCCACGCGCATTGACACCGTCGATGTAGTCCATGTCGCCGTGCACATCGTTCGAGGCGGGACAATAAGTCAGAGCACACGAGTTCTCCGTGATGTTCTCCATTCCAGCCACAACAAGAGAATACGACTGCGTATCGTTACCGTCCACGACGCAGTAGTTGTTAGACGCATATCGGAGGCCCTGGTACCAACTTTCGTGGCCAAGGGCCTCGTAGTACTCGGTAGGCACACCGGGCAGGTTGGCGCCGATGGTAGAGCACTCTTGGCTGTACATGCAATAGCTCGAGTCTCCGAGCGATTCATTGATGGCCGTACGACGATAGTCGGCGGGCATCCCCGGAGCGATCTGGATGGAAGACGAGATAGCCACTCCGCCACCTTCCAGCAGATCGATCTCAACAGCGCCGCGCCCCTGGTTCGGATTCAAGCCGTGACCAGGGTCGGAGTCGCAAGCACTGATGCGCTGGTTGCTCGAGTTGAAGACGGTCTCATTGCACTCGTTGTACGAAAACGGCCACATGCGGGCCGTCGAAGACGAGAAGAGCGCGCGGCCCAGGTTCCCCATGAGCCAGATACCCGGCCATGTCGGGTAGAACTTTGTGTTCTCCGCACGCGCGTTGTTGCCCTTGCCGAGATCAGGGTTGCCACTGTCGTTGGCCAACACAGCCGGCAGCTTCGCACGCACCTCCAGCATGCCGCCTTGGAAGCAGAATTTGTTCCACGTCTGCAACATGCCCGATCGGTAGTACTGTCAAAGGAACAGACAAAACGTTAGCAACCGGTGCACCAACAACTCAAGACATCGCATCGATTCGTACGAAAGTGGAGTTCTGGTAGGCCGGCGGACGCAGGTAGTTGTTCCAGACTGTGATGTTGTTGACCTCGTCGATGGACTCGATCTGTAGGTAGCAGAGCCCTTCCTCGTCGCTGTCGCACACGACTGACGTCATGTCGTGCGAGTAGAGCTGCAGGGCGTCATTGGTGCCGTCGGGCATCTCCATGGATGTCCACACATGATCGGCGCCGGCCGAGAAGTTGCGGGTCACGTCACCGAACTCGTCGCTCATTACGAGCTCCCACGTGTCTCCGCGCGACGTCACGTACGTCCGAAGGTCGTCGGGCGTGTCCGGGTCCACCCACGGTAGGATACCCGATCGGGTGTCGAGCTTGACCAGGCTGCGGTCTGTGACCGAGCTGCTGCCGCTCCCACTGGCGCTGCTGCCGCTATAACTGCTGCTGGCGTCGACTACTGCAAATGCTGCGATGCCCATCAAAAACGACGCCGCCATGGTGTATCGATTCCAGCCGGAGCGTTGACGTCCGAAGGTGGGAAATTCGCGACTGGGCCATGCATTTTTGTGCGTCAAGAGCGGGGCCGGTCCCCTGTACCGTGGCGTCGTAGGCCGAAACTGCACTTTTGATAGCTGCCCGCGGCAGCTATCAAACAGAGCAGTGCTCACTATCGAAAAGCTTGAGATTAATGCGCAGTGTTAGAAAAGGTGAACGCGATCGTGCAGGATCACTCGATCTCTATGCAGCGCCGCCCCCAGCTTCAGTCTCTACATGCCGAAAACAAATCACCCGGCTGCTGGCATTATACCGGCGGCAGCGCGTGCGAATTTGGCCATCGCCAGCGAGAGCTTGACGAGAAATGATCAAGATCGCTTGGAAGGGCAAGGGAGAATTTTGTGCCCCTCTCACGTCTCTTGTCGTCCGACTCTTTTGCTTTGCGAGCCGAGCTCTTGCTTGGAGATGCCTTTCCAAGTTGGAATGGCTCGACAGCCGAGTCGGCTCGAGCTCCGAGTCGAGGCAAGGCGTCGTCTTGCTTAGAGCAGTGTGGCACCCGCGCGTCGAGCTGGAAAACAAAAGCAGGATCTGTTTGAAGGAGACCAATCTCGCTCGCCAAGGCTTTGCAAACCAGCCCAATTCAGCAGTCACCACTATGATATCTCGCTGATCGTCAGCAGACGCCGAGGGCGGACGATTCCAGGCCACAGTAATCCCTACTGAGCCTTGGGGGTCACCGTTGCATGCGCGTTGCTGCTGCACGCCCATGGAGCATTTTTCCAGGCTGAAAGTCGAGTTTGGGACGGGGTTTGGCATCTCGACGCTGTAATGGTCGGAAGCAAGTGGCCTTCAACCTCACCTTGCCACACACTTCGCACCGGGAGACGGACGCTTCGCAGACCAACAAACACGACTTGAAGTAGGAAGCATTTGATGCATGAAACATCAAGTGGCCGGAGGAGGCACTGGATCAAGCCCCGATCGTAATGCATCAGAGTAGCCAGCTAGATAGGGCCCACGGTAATTCATGCCTGCTGTGAACAAGTAGCACGTGCAGGAACGAAGCGTATAAGAATAGGTCGATGACTACACCGGGAGAACGTGTCTGAATCAACACAGTTCCGCTACGGTTCAACGAATATGTATAAACACGATAATAGTAGTTAAAGCAAAGAAAGCCACGTTTTTCGGCACTTCATTTGATTCTACATGCCAAAACCTGTCTGCGGATTTAATGATCCCAATTTTTCTCCACTCTGGATCTTTCCTGGGGAAATTAGGATCGCGCCTCGCTCGTTCCCGTCGAAAGGGGGCCCTCACACCGTTGCGTTTTTGCAGTTTACGCCGTCCCGCAATTCTTACGATGCGCTCCACCCGCTTACGGGCGCGGTGGTGAGCTCGCGGCGAGCGCACATCGATAGAGCCGCTTTCCCCGAGCCTGGCGCTATATTAAGCGGCCAATTGATGACCGCGCGCGCATTAATTGGCCGCTTAATATAGCGCCAGGCTCGAAAAAGGTGGCCGCAACCGTGGTGCGGTATGCCCGTCTGGTCTGAGACTGTTTGGTAGGAATATAAAATTGCACAGGTTTTACAGAATCTGATTCGGATATTTGGATATTTGTTGGATATTGCTTTGGATATTCAGCTTCCGAACTTTACCGAGTTCAAGTCACTATAACCGGGGTGTCACTAACCTTATTCTTTACAGTACATATCAAACTAAGTGCGATTCCAAGAAGTACGTCAGCCGCTCATTATCAAGACCGCCGGCCATGTTTGCCTTGCGCATGACGACTTTGATGCGACGCGCAGCCTCGGCAGCCACCCGCCGGCCATCGCGCGCGCTTTCGGCTGTGCGTGGTCCTCGCTCCGCTCTTTGTATCGCACCCAGTGTCCGCCGCTTCTCGCAGGTGACGTTCACGTTCGTGGACGGCGAGGGCGAGCATACATCCGTGACGGCCGACGAGGGCCAGACGCTACTGGACGTGGCCCACGGGAATGACGTGGAGCTGGAGGGCGCGTGCGGTGGAGAACTGGCTTGCTCTACCTGCCACCTGGTGTTCGAGAAGCGCATCTTCGACGACCTACCAGAGATCAGTGAGGAGGAGGAGGACATGCTGGACCTGGCCTGGGGGCTCACAGACACGTGCGTAGAGCGGTAGAGCGTTTCTACTTGATATGGTAGAGTGGTGCACTAATGGTTCTATTGATGCTATAGGTCGAGGTTGGGCTGCCAGATTCAGGTGACCAAGGAGATGGAGGGCATGACGGTGCGGATCCCAAACGAGGCCGACAACCTCATGTAGGCCAGAAGACACGTGACAATATAGACGAGAGGTAGAACGAGACTACTTGCTGGTGTTTTGTTTTTGCTCTACAGTAGAGACCAAGGTAGAAGACAATCCACAACTTGTGACTAAACGTTGTGGGCCTCGGTGGCGTCGTGCATCTGCTTCTCCAGGTCCTGCACGAGCCTCCCGAGTCGGTCCTGCTGGTGGATCATGCTGCTGATCTTGGTCTGGATCCTCTCCAGCTCACTCTCGGCCGTTTGCGAGCGGTAGGACCCCGAGAAGTCCGAGTTGAGCTGCGAGATGCGGTTGAGCGTGGTCTCGGGTGTCGGGGTCACGAGCTGCTGGGCGGTGTTGGCGTCGATGACCATGGACGCGGCCATTTTCTCGAGCGCGGACAAGGAGCTCTCGGTCGGCTTGGAGCTGAGCGTCTTTGGCGTCGTCTTGGTGCGCTTGTCCACGATGCGTGCGATGCGCAGCTTCATGGCGGGGTAGTGGGTGAGCGCGATGAGGAACTTCTCGCGCGTGAGCATGCGCAACTCGCAGAAGCACAGGGTGCGCACGGTGGCTGTACGCAGACAATTCTGGTTGAGGATGGCCATTTCGCCAAAGTACTGCTTCTGGCCGAGCAGTCCCAGCTGAACGCCGGACTTGACGATCTCCACGACCCCGCGGAAGATGAAGAACATTTCCTCGCCGATTTCGCCCTCCAGGATGACCTCTTCGAGAGGCGGGAAGCACACCATGCGCATGCTCAGCGCGAGCTCCATCAGGAAGTTGTGGTCTGCACCAGCGAAGAACGGCATCTTGTTGAGCACGCTGTCGTTGATGGCGAAAGCGATTTTGGAACGCAGCAATGCCGACAGCTCGGCCAGGATCTTCCCCTCGTTGACCAGCTTCGACTCGGCTGAAATGCGCGCGTTGAAGAAAAACTCGCGGATTTCGTATCGTAGCTGCATCGGCAGCTCTCGGGCCTCCATGTAGTCGTTGAGCTCGTCCATCCGGAGCTGGAATCGACTGTCTGGCATGTTCAGATTGGTCACCATCGCCACGACATTGGTGATACCGTACGCGAAAATCCAAGCACCAAGGACCATTGCGATGATGGCAAACAAGCGTTCATACGTCGTAGTTGGGTGCACGTCGCCATAGCCCACCGTCGTCCTGTGCCATTAGAGAATAAGGTCTCAAGATTGCGCTCTGGGAAATCGGTGACAACGTACGTACATGGTCATGATCGCCCAGTAAAAGGATGTCACGTACTTCTCGTACATGCCCTTGTCTTGGAGCTCCATATTGGCCACCCACCCATCGTCTTCGTCGAAGCTGATGAGGAAGAAAAAACAACTTGGGCACATGACACAAAAATTAGGGCCGAGTTGCGCTCCGACCAGCAAGTAAGTGCAGGATTTACCTGAGCCAATGCGACGTGAAGCACACTAGCATACAGAACTTGAAAATGCTGCTCACTGTCGACCGCAGAAGAAGCGCGTAGTCCAACCTGTTGTGTACAATTGATGAGGCAAAGGCACTCTGCGAAATACTAGGATGTCGACGTTCCTACTTACCTGTTGAGAATACGCGTGATGGTGAGCATGCGAACCAGGCGAAAGAGGCGCAAAAGGCGGAACATTCGCGCGAGCTGCGGGATGCGAAAGTACGATCCCTGGATATAGTAGAGTGGGAAGGCCGAGATGAAGTCTAACAGGAACCAGGACTTAATGTATCTCCTAGCGATCCCTTTGATCTTCACTTCGATTCGGCCGTGCTCTTCATAGGCGGACATGAAATTGATAAACTACCAGAAGCAGTTAGCTCGGTTTCCTTCATCAGTTGGTCAACTTACAATATCCAGGATGAAGAAGCAGTCGATGACTCGCTGGATGTAGTCAATTGCCGCAATCGTTCGAGGCACGGAAGCTCCGAACGACAACTGAAACTACAATGCAGGAGGTTAATGAAGTCGACATGAAAAAGGAAACAACACGCAACACTTACGGGGATGCTGATGGAGTTGTCTATGCCCCCAAAGCCAAGTAAACCATACATGTTGCTTAGACAAGCAACACACGACTAGCATCGATAAAACCACGTACAACAGATGAGCGTGACTGACAGCAGATCCCAGCGCACTCGAAACTTGCAGTGCGGCGAGATAATATACTTTGGCACAGCCGATTCGTCGAACTTATGCTTCTTCATGTTGATCAGGATCTCATTCTTGGACACGGTCTCGACAAAGTCCAGCGCCTCAGCTGCACCAACACGTCGTTACTGTCTACAGTCGTTCATCATCGATGGCAATTGCACGCACCGGGTGTGAGGTCGTCCATGTCTCGCTCCAGTCTCTGGTCCTGAAAGTCTCCAATCTTGCCGTCCGCGGGTCTCACCGCCGCCACTTTGGCTCGGTTCTTCGCTTTGCGGATCATGTCCCGCATAGTCACGAGTTTCATGAGGCTGGTCTGTGTGAACTGCTGGTGCAAAGTCATTCGTCGCGGCGCGTCTGGCGGCGCTGGAGGCAATCGAGATGCCGCCTTGGCGCGCAGTTCATTCTGCGCCAGCCGCATTTCCTCGATCGGTGAAAGGCCCGTCATGTGCGCTCGCTCGGCCTGACGGGCCATGAAGGGCGATTTCTGTTGCGTCAGGGTGGCAATCCGCGAGGCATCCGGCCCCGCCTCCTTGCCGCGTTCGGGCTGCCGCTTGTTCATGATGCACTACCAAGGCGATGAAAATGGCCCCGTGACTAACTGACGTCGCTTTGGCGTCGTGTTCGGTAGTTCGACTTGAGAAAAACCGTTCCTCATTTCGCTTTCAGCGCTTTACTAAACCATGTTTTAAGTCTAGGTTAGTTAGGAAAGCTTAGCGACACCTAAATGGATGAGATCGGACCATGGGATGGTAGTAGGGTACACGAGTTGAGCCGTTTGGTTGACGCCTCCATCCGCCAGCGTCGAGTACACGTAGATGTTTGTGAAGCGGACGCGCGTGAGTTTCATGACCAATAGCGAGAAAATGTCCTCCGTCGCCACCAGGAATTTGCCGTTTGCGATGAGGAACCCGTTGCCATACACGGCGTCGATGGAGGCGAAGCGTTCGTTGTCGCGGGTGATGTAGTTATCGTAGCCCGAAATGACCCCGTAGCGCTTGCTCAGTGCCGCCCCCGTGGCCGTCTCGAACGAGGTGAGGTCGTCCTCTGAATTCTTTGGGTCGGCGTTGTACAGGCTTGCTCGATGGGAGCCCCCCTTTCGGCGTTGAAAGTAGCGGAAAGCCTTTCGAGCGATGATGTAGACGATGAGCCATATCATCATGGAGAAGACAGAGAGAACCGTAGCAGTCACGACCGCTTTGCGGTCAGTATTGATCTCGTGCACGGTCCAAAACTTCATAGGAGAAAGCTTAGCGAGTAATGGGCTCACATTGATGAGCCCAAGCCAGTAGTCATCCTCCGCGAAATCGACGACGATTTTCCGAAACGCGGTCAAGGAATCCACAAGCTCGACCCGATACGCAAACCCAAACTCGAAGGCAGCGAACGCCAGCACTGGGTCGATTCGCTCTTTGAACAAATAGCTCAGGATGCTCGTCATGTTCATGAAGAACGTTAGGAGATCGGCATGTACCATCTCGGGGCGGTAGTGGATTGATCGGCGGCCTCCAATCTCATGGCCGATCGCGAGGCAAAACTCCGTCAGCGTCCAGTATCCGTTCAAGTGATTGGACACGAACACCAGCACGCCGCGATATAATAGTGCGTTTGAAATGGTAGCGAACGCGTCGCCCACCCAGACGTGGCCCTTTCGAAGACGGCGATAGATCACGAAAAAGAGAACTCCAAGGTCAAACAGCACGTCAACTGCGAAGATGCCATGAATTGTATGTGTCCAGGCCCACGAGTCATGCAACGAAGCCAACGCATGCCACTCCCAACGGCTTAGCTCCGACGCAGGATCAGTTGGCAGGTCCCAATGAGCAATTTCGATGTTGGACTGAGCCACCGGGTCGTCGATGTAGCCGCCCATACGATGCGCCGACCGCACTTCCTTGACTGGATCAATGCTCATTGTTGGAGGAATGCTCTTGAATAACAAGAAATAGTCGTCTTCCGTCGCAAGGAACTCGGCAGTGGTAAACCATGGCTCGCTCTCGTACGGGTAATTGAACGCTAAAGCGAATTGGTGGGTCACCTCCGTCGCTCGCATGTCTTTAATCGGCGATATCGTAGCTAGCAGGGCAGCTCCGCTTTGGTATTGCTGCGCCACGTGGAAATCTTGCGTCGACATCAACGCTGAGAGCAGCATGGTGTCGCTGGTATTATGCTTCTGACGTACCAAATAGTACATGCGTAGCTGCGTCACCTCTTCATCTGCGGAATTGATCAGGTCGAACGTGCAGTCGATGACTGGGGCGATCAATTCGAGCTCCACGAGGTACTCAAGATCTTCCATGGCATGCCTCTGTAGCGAGTCGAAGAGGAACCGCGTGAAGGTGTTGCCGTTAACTGTCTCATCGTATCCCGTGACACCAGTGCACTCTGTGAAGGAATAGGACGCGTCTGTCAAGAGGAAAATGGTGTCGTCCCGGAGCTCGGTGGACCCTTTCAGCACCTTTTGGACCAGTGGACTGTCGTTGATGTCCGCGTCTCCAGCATAGCCCACAATGAGCTTCGACTCGTGCACCGTGATGCCCAATTCCTTGGACTCGAAGCCGCGTAACACCGTAATGGCAGCCATGAACGCTTGAATCGAGATGGCCACGTACCACAACGCGATGGCAAACACCACGAGGCGATGCAGTAGTCGGAAAAACTCAAATTTCCCGGCAACTTCCATGGAGTCCATGGTTCCTCCAGCGTGCGCATGGGCCGAACCAGGCATTTTACGCCGAAGTACCGATCCTCGAGTACCGATGAACAAGTCGTCCAAGAAGTCCAATGAAGAAACGACCCAGCGTCTCTCTAAAAAACTGTTTCAAGTTTTGCCAAAACGGAAACAGTTTTCGTGTTAATAGTTCTAGTACATCAGCGAGAGGAAGCAGGCAACGCCGGCCTTGATCCAGTAGTCCTGGTCGGCAAACTGCAACTGAAGGTTGGTCTCCGAAACGAGCGAGTTGCGGAAGATGGTCCTCTTGTCGGACGGGATCTCGATCCAGAAGACGAAATTAGTCGAGTGTCCTGTAGTCGACAGCGTTCCTGTCCTCGTGAGGATCTTGTACACCGGACAGCGGTAGATGCCGCTCTGTGGGGCTTGGCGGTCTTGCGTGGGCAGTAAATGCACCACCGGCATACGAGCAAAGAGCTCCTTGGGTAGCGGGTCGACCAGTGAATGTGCGATTTTGTCCCATCGGGCTCCTTCCAGGAAGAGGCCCGTCATGTAGCAGCCGCCTTTGTCTGGCTTGTGAGCGATTCTGTCGGCCGACTTGTCATACATGAGGAAGGCGAAGGACAGCGAGTCGATGGCCAACCCGAACTGCCGCGCGTGGTTCTGAAGGATGCCCGTAAGGAAGCCCTGAGGGAAGAAAAACCCGGACAACCAGAAGACGGGAGGAATGCCGTCGGCCACCCACGTCGTGAGAAATTTCAAGCGTTCTAGCAGGTCGTCGACCCAGCCGCCAAGCGCCTTGAGCGACGGGTAGGCCTTCTTTTCCCACTGCGGAGGCACCTTCTGGTTGAAAAGACAAGTGGCCGTAGCTTCCAGCTCGGGTGACATGACGATGAGGCCGCGCAATGCTCGCTGCAGACTCGGTAGCGATACTTGGAGGACTCGAAGCAGCGCGTTGTAGCGCTGCACCTCCTGCACGAGCACCGTGTTCATGGATTCTTCGTACAGCACGGGGTAGCGCAAGCTGATGTGCTCCACTTCGAACAACGGAGGCAATCGGCCCATGATCGACTGCGCCTGCTGCTCGATGAGACTTTCTCGCGACTGGCCTCCAGCACCGGCAGCAGCGCGGGGTTGAAGCGCCAGGATAATGTCGAATGTGTGGAATGTTTCGGCGAGTGCGCACGTGATGTTGGCATTATCGTGCATTCCGAAGACTTCAGGCTCCGGGTTGAGCGGGAGCTCGTCGATGTAGCCCAAGTAGCTCGACAGCGGATCGTCCGGGTCCGCCGTAAGCGAGTAGTAGGAGCCACTGGACGAGAACTTGTAGCCGTCGTCCAGGATCTGCGCGTTGAAGAAACTTTCGAGGATGACGTCGATCGTGCGCATGTCCTTATCGTCCGTAACTCGCCCCCCGTAGTTGACCACCGAAGTCATGACGCACAGCACCTTGTACGGAACTTCATCGTAGAAGTCCAAGAACATCTCAAGCTGCGCACGACTGATGTCGTAGTCGGTGTCGTTGAAGGCGTACGGGATGTTCCAGCCCAACGGCCCAAAGCGTTTCCGCTCGATCACGACTGCGTGGAAGAAGCTCAGTCCGAACAGCAACTTGCGGAATTGGTCGGGCTTCGACGTCGCGTCCAGAGTGTCGTTCGTCAGCTTGATATACGAGTTACGCAAGTTAGCGCGGATGCCCTTGGGCGGCTCCTTGGTCATCTTGACGCCATTCTGTAGCACCGAAGTGGGGAACGCCGTACTGGGTTTACTGGTCAACCACAGCCGGAAATCACGATGCGTTGCGTCCGGGTTCAATTCGTCGCAAATGCGCTCGAGTTGTGGCATCCAGCTGATGGCCAAGTGGCAATTCTGCAGCAGAACCCACTTGCCGCTCGTCACGGCTTCCTCGATCATCTTGGTGGCCAGTGGGCCTTGACCTTGGCCCAACGAAATCGAGTTGAGTTTCCGATTCATCTTCATGGTCTCAGCAAACACGAGCAGCTCCTTGGCTGGATCGGAGCCCGTCGACAGCACAAAAATGATCGGGGTGATCACTGTCGAGTCCGCGAACGAGCCGACCAGATCAAACGGTGGCGGCTCGATGAATCGACGACCAATGTGCTCTGCTACGAAGTTCTGCATCGCCTCCGTCATTCTGTCTGGCCGGATGCACCGAAGCACGCATAGCTTCTGGAACGAGTTGAGGGAAAGGTCTAAAGCCAGCGGGAGGCGCTCAACCTGCGGGTCAGCCGAGTCGAAAATCTTGCGCCACTGCGGCGTGTTGGTAGCCATGGAGGTGGCCAGCGTCTCAAAGGCGGGCAACGACGACAAGGCACATACTTCGCGCCACATGCGGTCTTCAATCCAATTTGTATCTGGGTTTGGCGCCTCGATAGCGTTCGCCGTGGACCCGGCGATGAGGAAGCGCCACTCTAGCATGTCGATCTTCCGCGAGCCCATGAGCAGCTTGATAGTGAGCAAGAAAGAAAAGAGCAGCTTGTGCTCTTCGAAGAGCGAGCGGCAAATGTTGCGGTAGAGCGAGTACGTGGCCGAGTCGTTGAGGTGGGCGAGTCGCATTTCGAGCTGGTCGCTCTCCGTGGCGCTGTGGATGCTTTTCACGAAAAGCGACACGAACCAGGGCAGCGAGTACTGGTACATCGGATCCACAAGCGCCAGGTCTGCTATACAGAAGAACAAGAGCGACGCACGGAAGGCTACGCCGCGGTAGCGCTCACGAGACTCGTCAATGGCTTTCTCCGTGATCTCGGCCTCGGCCATCTTCTCGTTAATGTCTTCAGATGTCACCTTTGCTTTGCCCAACGTGTCGATGAGCTCGGTATCGTCCAGAATATTCCCCTTGGAATTGGCCAACATGTACAAGATCTTGTTCTCGATCTCCACAAGCTCAGCTTTCATGCGCGCGTTGGCTACCACAAGAGAGTTTTTCTTCTCGGCCAGCTCGGGCATTTCTTCTTGGACCACGACGCCGAGTGCTTGGTCCTCCAAACCTTTGGGGGTGATTGTGAAGTTGAGAAGCGTAACTTTGACTGAAGTTTCGGGTGGGTAGTGTGGGTTGGGCAGCTTCGTCGTCATGTAGAAGCGGAAGGCTTGGTTGTACGGCACCGTTGAGTCGCCGAGCTTCATGACTACTTGGCCGCCTTGACGGAATTTGTTCTGAAGCAAGACAGGCTCCAGCGTCGCGTCTAGACTCTCCCCCACGTTCTCCAGTAGGATCCACTTGCCGAACCGAATGCCATTCTCCAGCGTCTTCAAGAACCCCTTGTCCGTGAGCTTAACAACGTCCAGTCCATTCTCTGACGAGTCCTTGCCGAGATTCTTGATGAACCGGTTCGCTTGGCCTTGCGGATCGATTAGCAGAGACCACCGCCTTGCTCGAGCCATGATGAGGCCGTTTTGCACCGACAAATTGTCGGACGGTAAGCCAGCGATCTGCCAGCCACGAACCTTGACTGGGTCAGCCAACGTGGTGATAATGTTGCAGCCGTGCGTGTGCGGGAGCTTGAGCTTCTCCAGCGCCTCATACCACGTAGTCACGCAGGACTCGCGGAACTCACTCGTGAAAGTACCCAAGTAGCTGATCGTGGCTGCGGAGATGACAACATCGCCTACCAGGTTGCTATAGTCGTGGCTCAGCTGTCGGATGGTAGCAGCCCAGCGCGTCTCCTCCCCACCCAGCAGCCCGATCAGTTTAAGAGCCGACTCGAGGCGGATCTCGCACTGCCGTACGTCGCGCACGAGCTGGTCTTTCTTGTCCACCGCGTTGTTGTAGTTGCGCTCCAGCTCGGCGAGCCGCTCCACCACAGCTTGAAGTCGAGCCTTCGCGTCTGCAAGCACCCGCATCGTGACATCCAGTTCTGCTTGAGCCGTGGCAAGCACAAGCTTCTTGGGCTCCACCATCTTGGCTACGTTGTGGTATGTGTGCATGGCGCGCACCCACATGCAGATCGCCTCGCAAGCCACGCTAGCCTTCCTCACTGCTGCAGGAGAAAACTCCTCCATCTCGATGTATCGGTCTAGCTCCTGGATGATTTTGTCGCCGATGTTGTCCTTGTCAAACTTGAGCATGTCCTCCATGAGCTTCTTGGCGTTACCCAGGATCGTCTTCTGCGCGCTCTCCCAGTAGTCCTTGACCTTCTGCCCAGCCTTGTCCGGGTCCGCCTTCATCGTCGGCTTGATGCCGAAGATAATACACGCCGCCTCCATCGTGAGCTTGACGCCATGCGGCGGGTTCTTGAGCGCCTTAACCTCGTCAATATCGGACTTCTTCAGCCTGTTCAGACACTGCACCGCTGCTTCGAGCGCAGGCAAAGCCTCGTCCAAATCGCGCTGGGCATCGTCGGCAATTTCCTTGGTCTCGGCAGCCTTTTTGTTGGCAATCTGCTCTTCCTTCTCGACCACCGCCTTGGTCTCGTCGGCATCTTTCTTGTCCAGCGTGATCTGCTTCATCATGTCTTCGACTTCGATCTGCGTCTTCTCCAGCTGCGGCTTCAGCGCCACTAGCTGTTCCTGCATACCCGCAACCTGTTCTTTCGTTGCGATGATTTTGTCAACGCCGTTCTGCAGTCGCGAGCGCTTTGATTGAACTTCCTCGCGCTTCAGGAGCAGCACCGTCTTGAACGTATGCAGCAGCTCGAGGTAGCTCGTAGGCGTGACGTAGTTATACCTACGCAGCTTCTCGAAAAACTCGACGGACTCGCGCTCCACGCTCTGGTGGATGGTCTGGAAGATGCTGACGACTGCTTTCGACGCAGCAGCTTTGTCAGCCTTGGCCTCTGCAGTCTCCTCTTCACCAGAAACTGGGACGTCACCCGATAGCTGAAAGTCACCCGAGGACAAAGCACTTGCGGCCACGGACTGAAGCGCTTCCGCCGGCCACTCACTAAACCAGTCAATGGTACAACAGTTCACGAGGGACGGGAACATGCGAATCCGGTCGCGAAAGAGGCTGCCCAGCGGACTCATGCACAACACAAGGTGGAGGTTCTGCCGTACCAGTAAAATGTACTGCGCGAACGTGTTGAGCTTGGTCGGCGGGATTTTCTTCTTGACGCAGTACGGCCGACAGTGCTGGCTGATTTGGTCCAGGTCTTCGGCCGCATACAAGTTCGGGACGTCTCCAGAGTTGAGCACGTTGTTGATGTCCTCCAGCATGGCCTCGTGCACAATCTGCACGTCGGAAAAGAGGAACACCAAAGGCTTCTCGTCGATACCAGCCTTCATGAGGCACTTCTTGAGATCCTCCCGCCATTCCGCCACGCCGTAGCCCTTGGAGATTTCAATTTGGGTGCACGCGTACTCGGCCATGTAAGCTGCCAGTCGTGTAAGGGATTGGCGGCCACTGCCACCTACACCAAGTAGCAAGGCGTTACCCTGCGGCTGTCGGATCACGCGAGCAATCCGCGAAACGTGCTCAATGGCGTTCATGAAGAGCACCAAGTTCATAGGCGCGCTGCTCTCAGCGTTGTAGTCGTTTAGATATTCCTCCACCTGCGCTTGCAGTTTCTCCACGTCGGCGATTTCCTCATACACCTTCGGGTCTGCACCAGGCACCATGTAGTCTCCATAGAAGAGCGTAGGCGTTGGATGCACGAGGTCCCAAGCTGCTTTCTTGGCGGCAGCAGAGCCAGAAGAGGCCCCCGAAATGCCAAGCGGTTCTCCAAACACAGTCGCTACTTGGGTTTGAAGCAGGTCGATGAACCACTGGTGATCACTCGGAGTTGTGAAGCGGTCCTTGAACACGCGCATGTTTTCATGCACCCAAAGGCGAAGCATTTGCTCCAGCTTGGTAATACGCTTGGAATCGCCCATGAGTACACCTTGGAAAACCTTCGCAAGGTCACGCAAGTTGAAAGTGTAGTGCGACTTGGCCGGCGTGGGGAGTAGTTCGGCGATGACGGTGTTATAGATCAAAATGGAGGTCTGGACGAGCTTCTTCGCGATCTGAGGCGTGCGAATCTCCTCGGAGAAGCGCTGGAAGAAGTTCCCAACAATCGTCTCGAACACGATCGCCTTACTGTCGTTGGACATCTCGGTGTACCCGACAATGTTGAAATGTCGTACAAAGCGCTGGGTGATTGGGTTGCGTCCTCCTCCAGGCGGGCCCATGGAGCACACGAACACGACGTCGATGATGGTACGGAACGTGAGCAGTTTACGGTCGTACCAACCGCCTTGGTCGAACCACTGGCGCAGAATCTCGATAGGAGGCTGAGCAAAGTATTCCTCCTGCTTGGGCATGTTGAGATCGTCTACGTAGATGATGAACTTTTTGCCTGCGGTGGGTCCGAACACGCCTTTCCGGCGCTTCTCCATCTTGGAGTCGATGAAGTCTTGCGTCTGGTTAGCGCTACTCTGAGCGGAGAAGGCCATGTTCAGCGGAATGAACTTGTCGGGGTTCGACTTCTCCAGGAACTGGTTCACGTTGATGGTTTTGCCTGTACCCGTGGGGCCGACGATTAGCATGTGAACCCCCTGCGTCAGCGTCAGGTTCATGAGGAAGGTGGAGCGCACGGAGTCGCTGGTAGGCACCACCAGCTCTGAGAACGAAGCGGACGAGTCGATCGTGAACGTGGGAATCGTCTGTAGCCAAGGCACCCACGCCTCCTTTACGAGGTCAAACGAGTAGTCGTAGACTTGTCCTGCAGCAGGAAATGGTTTCTTGACGTTGTTGCCGAGTATTTCTTCACGGAGGTAGACGTCAAAGCGGTCGCGGCCTGCGTCGTTGCCCGTTGCGCCAACCGACCAGATCAGCGAGAAGAGAAAGAGGCTCTCGACGTTCCTTAAGTAGAAGGCCACACGTTCGAGCTTGGCGTCTTTCTTCTCGTCGGTTTGCATCGGAGAGAGGAAGCAGTCGAGCAAGCGGAGCAGACTCTGCACCAGGTTGGACGGGATCTGTGGCAGCCATTCCTTCACGTAGCTCGTCACAAACTGCAAGGCAGGACGCAAGTACCTGTCCAGCAAATGCTGTAGCTGCAGACACAGCTCCACTACGGGCGGTGCACTACCGACGCCAATGTCCCGAACAACTTTTTCTAGCCAGCAGAACACAAGCGGGTCAAAGCCCAACGAGCTAGGTTCCATGTACACCATACCCGTCCGGCTTACCGTAGCTGGAGACGCCACCGACAGATCTTCCACCTCGAACATCATTGTCATCTCGTTGGACATTTGGATGATCTCTCCGCTGGCCAGACACAATTTCTTGTTGTCATCCAGCACGGTGTTCATGTTCTCAATCCAGATAGCGTCGACCGGGCCGTCGAAGATGACCCACTTGCGGTCGGCTTTCGTGTCGCTAGCAGCTTCACGGTACAACGTCGAGAGTACTCCGTCCTGCCACTCGTGAGTGTTGGCATCGAACTCGCCGTAGAGCTGGCCCATCGTGATAGACTTGGGGTTCAACTGGAACCGAACCACCTTTTCGTACGCGTGGCCTATCTCGCCAAGCTGCTTGAGCTCCGTGAGAGCGTCCGCCAAGACATTCAGGTTGGCGGATTTCCCACCGCCAGTGGAGCCGACAACCATGAGCCCGTGACGCACACAGAGCGTCTCGTACAGCTGCACGACCTTCATGAGGAAGAAGGGATGTACTTGCAGGTGCTGCTTCTCGATAGTCAACTTGATCACGCGGATGAGAGCGCCAAGATTGAGCTGCGGCCGGCTTTTGCCAGGAAACAGGTCACTGATAATACCCCCGAACAACGGGATGTCGTGCGCCAAGAACTTGGGCAGGTTCACGTCCTGCAGCGCACGGAGGAGCAGGACTTCCTCGTCCATATCGGGGTCCGACCGCTTGTAGTTCCCTGCTGCGGTGATCACCGTCTTGACGGCGCGCATGCCGTAGTCGTAGTGCGACTGAGACGACAGCATCTCCGAGCACAGCTTGAAGGTCGTGACCATCTTCGCTCCGCACTGCTTGGCCTTCTCGTAGCCGTACGCGAAGAACATGATTTCTCCGATCATCGCGTAGTCGGGCACCATCATGGCCACCGGTCGGAACAGAGCTGCGAGCGAGTCGGGCAAGTCTGAACGCCCAGCGTAGCCTGGATTCATCGTGATGAACACGCCAAACTGCGGGTTCACCGCGATGTCCGATCCCTCAAACACGATGCGTTTGTCTCCAGCTCGGATTGCAAGTTGTAGCGTGGTCACTTGCTGGCCGATCACCGATAACACTTCGATGTTAATGCGGTTGAACTCGTCAAAGCAGGCCCAAGCACCACACGCTGCCAGTCCCTTGAAGAATTTGCCCATAGCAATGTAGTCCAGACCATCGGAGCAGTTAAACACCACGCACTGCTTCGCGAGCGCTTTGGCCAAGTCCTTAGTCGTCTCGGTTTTCCCAGTACCGGCCGGTCCAGCAGGAGCGCCGCCCAACGTCATCTGCAGCGCCGCCATGAGCGTCATGTAACACTTGTCCGTCAGAGGGGTGATCACCAACCGGAACGAGTTTCCTAGATACTCGTAGCCGTACGGACGACGCGCCGAGACCATGTCGGCGAACAGGTCGTCCTCCCAGTAGTAGCGTAGCTGGCTGGACCACATGAAGTCGTCTTTGGAGCTCACCGAGTTGTTCACAAGACGCATGGTCACATCGCGAGCGTGCACGTCAATCACAGCCAAGGCTCCGACACTGACGCGCGCGAGTTTATCGAGGTGACCTCGCACCATTTGCACCATGTCGGCGAGTTGCGCTAGCTGGCGCTCCATCATGCGCTTGACGCCGTCACTACCGGATGCTGCCATTTCCTCCTCCATCTCGCGGGTCCAGTGGAATTGGCTGCCGTTCAAGACGCACATGCCGGGCCACTTCTGAATCCACTTTGTTCTCGAGACCTTCGTGTAGTCCTGGATGGCCTGGTACATGACGTCGCGGATTGATACGCGCATCATATCTTCCACCTCCGTCATCCAGTGCTCGACATTCTTCCCCACGGGGTTGACGGGCTTTGTCATGGCCACCTTTTCACCCTCGGCCGAGATCATCGCTGTGATAGTCAGGTCCTCTTGGAACTCCACCGACACGACCCCTTCAAAGCACTTCTTGAGGTGTGGTTGCACCAACTTGACGTCCTTGCTCTCGGACAGAATCGAGAGCAGCTCCTCGTTCGAGAGGAAGTAGAAGCGACTGAACGCCGAGCGCTTGGTCTCAAGAAAGTCGCTCAGCCCTTTCTGGACTTGCTCCAGGAAGCGATTGCTCTCTTGAAAGCGGTCTAGCAACTTGTCGTTGTTGCAGAAGGTGATCGCGCTGGGCTTTTGCTTGGCTGCTGCGAGAGTCTGTCGCCAATTCTTGTCGACCGTCGCGAAGCGCTTGCCCTCCGTTGGGAGCTGTTTGTTGATATCGGGCGAGTCGAAGATCGGCTGCAGGTAGAGCCAACTTCGCTGCACTTGAATCCACTCGTCCAGTACATCCGAGACGGTGCTGAGCGTGCGTTCCCACCTGTTGATCCTCTCTTCGAACGGTTTCTTGAACGCCGAGAACTGCATGGCCTGCGTCGTGGTGATCTGTTCGTCCAGAAGAGCTTGAATTTCATCCACACCTTTCAGTACAAACGTCTCGGTTTCGCGGTAGTCTACGATGGTCAAATTCACGCCTGACCACTGCTCCTCCATCGAGCTGAGAGTCTTCTCGATCTGATACTCCTTCCCAGCAGTCTCACCGATCCGTGAGATGGCATCAATGTGCTTTTCAAGACCCAGGCCGAGTACGTAGCTCAGCTTCATGCTGCGATCGGGTCGAAATGTCATGCCGATTTCTTGGTTGATTTGGCTCCAGTGACGCTCTTGCATACCCGGGTTGCGCATGGACAGAATGAGCGGGACGTGCGGTCGGAAGGCTGCAATGTCGTCTTTGATCGTCGCCGCAATGCTGGAGCAGCCTTTAACGTTGAGCTTTTCAAACTGCTTGAGCGCCTTCTGGATGGAGGCCCAGTTGGCTTCGACGAACGTCTCAATCTCCTCGCCGTTGATGTCCAAGAAGGCCCCCTCCATCCACTTCTTGTGTTCTCTCAGCCAGTTGTTCGCTGTCTTCCAGAGCAGCGAGTACGGCTCAAAGTCGCGCCGGATCTTCTGGATCTCGTCGTAGTCCGTGATATCCTGGGCGAACAAAGATTCGCGCGAGTTGAAGAGCTTGGCGTCTTCATCGGCCTTGGCGATCTTCTGCTCAATGTTCACCACGTACTTGTAGACTTGGTCCAAGCGCGCGATGTCCGTGTACTGCCGGAACCCGTCGACTTCCGTGTGCAGAATCCGCAGCGACTCAGCGAACTCTGCTTGCTGCTCGTTCATTTCGTTCGAGAACTGCGTCTTTTGCATTTGCAGCATGTGCATCATGCGCTTCATCTGCTCATTGATCTTGTTCGGACACAGACGCACCTTCCAGATCGTCATGAAGTCGTCGCGGTCGTACGGATACTGGAAATGGTCCAGCACGAGGCGATACTTGATGAGCTGCTGACTCTGCGTCATCAATGGTGCGATCTGCGCTGGCACGCCTTCCAAGTACGCGTTCATCTCGGTCAGCTCCTCGATGTTCTGCGGCGTCTTCTGTAGCTGTCGGTTAACCATCTCGAATTTTTCCAGAAGCTCCTTTGCTAAGCCTGTCGAGTTCTTCAGCTGCAAGTCCAGCAGCTTCTTTGCGAGTCGCCGGTGCTTCTCAGCTAGCAGCGTACGAATACTCAAGCAATTGACCGAGTACATCCCCAACTCGACGTTCATGGTTGGAATGAGGTCCTCGACAGTATTTGCATCCTGGTAGTGCTTCTTGATAGCTTCCTGAATCATCGAGAGGTTGGGCGGTTGTTGAGCCTGGAACTCAGCCAGATACTCGTCCTCTTTGACGTTGACGAAGGGGATATACATCTCGTAGCGCACCAGGTAGGCCCGCAACGGAATCGCTGCCTTGTCCATGAAAGCGTCGATACTCTCGCGTAGAGCACCAACCCAATCTTCATTGGCGCTGACGCACGGGAGGCATGGCATACTACTCCAGAAGAGTTTGCTCATTACCGTTTGTTCCACCTGCTTGATGTTTTTCAAATTGTCGAGCATTTTCATGAAAATGTCGAGCACAGCGGTCTTGAACGTCACGATGTTGGTGCTGAAGGAGAACACATTGCCCACCTTTGGCTCGATAAGATGGTGTGGATTTTCCTCTGACGTGTCCTCCGGGTCTTTAGGATGCCAGCTAGCGTGTTTCTGGGCGGTGACATCAACTTCTCGTTGGTTTATCACGTAAAGCTCTGTCGATATGCTCAGATTCACAGTAAACAACGACCTCGGTGCTAGCAGTTGCCTCTCCAGGCACATGTGCTGCCACTTGATGTCGCCGAGCAGGCTGCGGTTTAGGTCCGGATACGCCACAAACGCTGTCTTCGCATCCACGATGTGGACCTCCCCGACCGAGGCGTTCAAGATAAAGTCGTGGAATTGGCGCAGCGAGTGATCCGTAAGAAAGCGAAGCGTGTCCTTCATCGAGAAGTTAACCCGTCGTAGCAGTGACCGCAGCTTGCTGAACTCGTACGTGTCTTGGCGAGTCTCCTGCAGGTAGTACCAGCCTTTGCCGACATTTCCGAGTGAAGTCTTGATGATGGCTGCAACTTTGACCGGCCACTCTTCCGTGATTGTCTTGAGTACAGCCCGCTCAAGAGCCTGTTGTCGCTGTTGAAACTCTTCTAGCTTGACACTTCGCCCTGGTTTCACACTGAAAAGCTCGAGCTGTAAAATACGACAGCACTCTTCGTTGACTTTGATGAGGGCCGAGAGCGCCTCGGGCGATGTCAGGAACGTCTGGAACGAGAAACCAATGAACTGATCGGCGTAGTCTACAGGAGGCGCGATCGTCTTCTTGGACTTGTTTGGGAATGGGACGACCACCCTCGAGCAAGGCTCAGCAGGAACTTCCTCCTCTTTGGTGAGAAAGCCACGGAAGATGTCCGAGTTTCGGCCAATTTCTTGGTGAGACTCGAACACGATCCTGCTCATTGTTCGCAAGTAGTTCAGCTGAATTTCATGCACGATGCGCGTGGTGTCTGGGATGCGAAGGCTCTTCCCATGAAAGACTGCCGTCGCTAGCCGAACAATCTTCCCCAAACTCGCGTTACCCAGTTTGTGGAGCTCCTCAAGAGGCATACAGTCGATGTAGAAGTTCTTGCGAAGTAGGTTTTGTGCCTGCACTCGCGCCAATTGAGCTGCCACGTACCGATCCGCAAAGTTGCTCGGGTCTTCTGCTTTGAAGCAAACATCCAGGCGGCTGCATTCCTTCGCCTCCGTCTTGCCGCTCCGCTGGAACTCAACCAGGAAAAGCTTCGTCTCGAGCTTGTATCCTACCACGTAGGCTTCGCACCATGCAGTCACAGTTCCGCGAATGTTGTAATAGGCTGCGGTGACAGGTATGCGAACGCGTCCGTCGCGCTTGCGACCCAAGTGAATCCATTGGTCGGGGTCGTGAATCTCGTAGCTTTCGTCGTCAAATAGGGGAAGCTCCAAGTTATCGATGATTGTTTTGGCAGCTCCGCTGTTGTCCATCTCGACTTTCTGGTACACGGACGAGCTTTGAAACTCGTCCATCCGCTCCTTCAGCAGCGCCCCGACGTCCACCGCCTCAAACATCCGCTTCTTTCGCTCTACTTCCACTTTGCGAGGAGGTAGGTCTGGTACACGTTCATACGGTACAAAAACCTTCGGCTCCACTTCTCCATCTTCTCGTTCCGCCGGATCCACCGGTGCAATCACATGGCCTCCGCCGACGGAAAACCCTGTGGGAAGCTGCACGAAAGACGCAGGTGAGCTGATGCGTGACGAGTCTTTGATAACCGTTCTCCTCGTTGGCGAGTTGAGAGTCGCCGACAACGCCACCGTGGGCTCAAAGTTGACAATTCCGATGGGGACCCTCGCTGCCTCTTTCGACGGACTCGTGGACGGAGCCAAACGACCAGGACTGCCATTCTACAGCACGAAATCAGCGTCGACTATCCTCGGCCAAATGCTACGTCGGACACGTACCGCTCTCTGGTTCTTGTCGACTGCACTCTGCATGCTCCAGAATGCACGACCTCGTCCGTAGCCCCGAGCCGTGGAGCTCTCGTTTTGTCCAAACGCGAATGGACGCTGTCCTTCAAAGCGCCGCGACTTGAGACCTATTGCAAAATAAAACCGTTCAACAAGTCCTTCGTAGCACATTTTCAATCTCTATTGCTGCTTCAAGACTGGCAACGAGTACGACTTGGCCAAAGCGCCGTCGTCCGCCTTGGATTCGTCAGTGGACCAGCCTTGCAGATTGTCGGTTGGTGTCTCGGGTACTTTCACTCGACTGGTCTCACTAGTAGCCTCGGATGTGAGATCGAAGGCTGATCGAGAGCTCATGGGCGTTGTCAGCGAGTCTTGGCGGTACGGTGTCATGGGGGAGCTCGGAGTCGACGCCTTCGGAAGGCGGAAGCCTGCTCGGAGGACGTAGTTGGAACTGGGTGTGAAGGTGGATCGAGACATTGGAGCCTCCTCTGGGAGACCTGCCGCTGTGACGGACATGGAGTCCCGACTCGTTTTCCGCCGTGACATCCCTTTGCTAGCAGATGAAAGAGCCACTAGACGAGTCGTCTCCAAGAACTCGCCGGAAGTGGAGGCAGTATCGTCGTGGACGACGTTCCGGTGTCGATGGCTGTCGCCCATCAAAGTGCGGCGCTTCATGCTGGCGATCATCATGTTGTTCACCGTGTCCACGTACAGCTCTCGCCGGTCCAGCGTGCTCTTGTCGAACTGCTCGCCGATGTTCTTGTTGTTCATGATCTTGGTGTGGATCTTCACGCGGATCTTCTCCATGATGCCCCCCTGCTGGTCCAGCATTTCCTCGTCCATCGTGTGCTGGTTTCTCACTTCCTTGTTGCAACCCGTTTGCAGAATCTCGTACTCGGCGCGAGCGACCATCAAGTCGGCAATGAACTGGCAGTCGCGCACCAGCAACTGCTGTTGGCGCTCGTTGAACTGCTTCCTGCCGACGCCGTTGTTGTCGGATGGACGCGCGCTGTGCTTGTTCCCGGACCTCGCAGAAGTCTCGAACTTCCAGCACTCAGACACGAAGCTCTCGCACACGCGGTCGATTTCGCGGTTCATGTCTGCCAAGTCCATGTTGCGGATGGACGAGCGAGCCACGACATCGGCGAAGTGTTCCTGTTTCTGCTGGAACGAGGCGTACAAGGCCTCCACGCGATCCGACTCTTTGTCTACAATTGCCACCAGTTTTACGGTCGCCGCTTGAATCTCTGCGCGATTTTCTGCTTGAAGCGCCATCATCTGCGACTCTGCGGCGTCCTGTCGTGCCATGATCTCCTCCTTCGCAGTATGTAAGCTGTCCAGGGATCCGTTGATCGCTTGGTTCTCGTGGTACTGGTTCTTGAAATTCCTGTCCACTTCTCGCCGTGTCTCCTCAATCTCGCGCTTGTGTGCGGACGTCACTTCTTCGAAGTGGAAGAGCTGGTTTTTCACCATTGCGAGTTCGTTATCGATGGACTGGGTGAGCTTCTCGTGGTCGCACCGAAGGGTTACTGTAGCTGTTTGCAGCCCGCTGATGGCGCTGTCTGTCGTATCCCTGTAGTCGTGCACCTCCTTCTTCAGCTTCTCTGCGTTGTCGATGGTGCGCTGCAAAGTGTACGAGAGGTGGATGCTCTCTTCGGACAGCGTGCTTAAGCTTTGTTGGATGCGATCGATCGTGTCAAATGCTTGCGTGAACTGCATCTTGTTGTGGTCATCCGTCGCGATGGTCTGCTTCTGGATAGCAGCAATCTTCCTGACACTGTCTGTCGCAGTAAGACCGACCATGTCAAGTTTGGCAGCGACCGCCTTGATCTCCCCGTCCAAGTCCATATTTACCAGGTCGTTCACGATAGTCTGGACTGCGGCAACCTCACTACGCACGATGGCCACACTCTCCGTGATTTTCTCCATCATGCGATTCTCCATGTACGTTTTCAACTCGTCCTGCGCCTTAAGCGCCTTGGCCATTTCGACCGACAGGTGGGTCACGAGCTTCTGCGTCTCCTCGAAGCCGGCCGCTTTCTCCTCCAACGCATTGACCGAGGCCATATTGACTTCAAGGTTCGTCGTCGTCTCCATCAGCGAAGTCTTGATGCCTTCGAGCCGCTCGTCCGTGTGGTCCTGCTTCCTGCCAAAGTCCGCGATGATCTCCTCGCTCCGGCCTTGCTTCCTGGTCAGCAGCTCCATCATTTCGGCGTTCGAGCTGTTGATGTCCTCTTGCTCCGAGCGCGAGGTCAGCATGTCCTCCATGATCTTGTTCGCCCGCGCCTCCACCTCGTCGAGCATTCGGTGGCGATCGATCTTCATTTGCTGCCCGATCTGCTGTTCGGCGTTGATGAGGTCGTTCCGCGTGACGCAAGCGCGCATGTTCTCGTTGAGCTTGTCCATCTGCGTTTGCACGACGCTCTCGTGTTTCTCGTTGCGCGCCTTGATAACGGCGTCGCGGCGCTTAATCTCGGACTGCAGCCGCGTCACCGTGTCCTTGGCTTCCTGGAAGGCCTGCTTCAAAGCCGAAAAATCGTTCGTCTGTCGGTGCACAAAGTCCCAGAGCGGCTTGATGATGGTCTCCACATACTGCGCCGAGACGCCGCTCGTGACGGGTCTCAGGTTGTCGCTCACTAAAGCCGCAGTCTCCCCAGCAACCGAGAAAGCGTCCGACATGTCCTTGGACGACGGCATCGACATGAGTGGGCGAGGTCCGGGGGTTGCTGCCGCCGGTGCTTGGGCTCGTTGGCGGCCAACCGACTGGCGGTGGTGTGGCGTCGGGTTGAACGCTGCTGGAGAGGCCGCGCCACTAGCCGAGTTGGAGGCGTTAAGAAGCATTTCGTGGCGCAGGTCCAGCACCTCCTTCTGCAGCGACGCCACCTGGTCCCTCAACGCCTGGCATTCCACCACTGCGTCCACGTTGCTGGCCACCTCGGCCAGCGCCTTGATGAGCCACGACGGCAGTGCAGCGCCGCTGAGCAGCTCGTTCTTCTCGAGCGCGTTGACCTGCGCACGCAAACTTGTGATCACATCCACGAGCGACTCGTCGTTCAGACACAAGTCCGGCGTCGACCGCCACGCCAGACGCGTTGCGGCGTTCCCGCCCGACGCGTCCATAGCAGCAACCGAGTGGCGAACAGTGATGCAGGTGTGCACAGCTATTCTTGAACCAAAAGTTGCCTTTTTCCCCCGTGACGCCAATTATGAACATGTTGATAACACCACAAAGTCGTCGACAAACAAAATCAACGCGACGGCTCTGTTCCACTTCCGATAGTCGTTCCTTCTTCCGAGATAGTCTTTGCAAAGTGATGGCATGGCCGGCACATGATTGGACCACTACCACCGCTCGCTAGAGAAGTATCCACTGTCCGCTTTTTCCCCTTCGAAGCTCTTCCTTCATAGAGAGAGCAGGAGCGGCGTCGAAATCGGAAATGAGGATGGAGGGAGGGCGTCCTGGCTAGACGTGCGTTGGCATGACTGCGGGTGGGGTGAGGTTGCCGGCAACGCGGGCGCTAGCGACAACAGTGTTCGCGGCACAGAGCACACGCTGCAGCCAGTAGGGGGCAGGAAAGCCAGTGATCGCTACATTTGTGTGGTCCGTGAGTCCTCACCACGATTTCCTTTATCTGTAAAGCAGCATTGTTCTTGCAGCTTAGCCAGACAGCTGCCTTCCCTTGCAAGCTGGCAGAACCCGCCCTTCGGATCCTTCACCAACGCACGAGGACTGTCGAACTTCACCACGCGACCGTCGCTCAGCACCATGATGCGGTCCGAGTCTGGCACCGTGCTCAAGTTGAGCAGCTCAACCGATGTGCGATCGTCAGCACTGTCGCGTTTTGAAAGTCCTCGTTGACCATGCGCTGCAGCTTCTTCTCCGTCGCGTAGTCGATGGACGCCGTCGCCTCATCCATCACCACGATGCGGCTCCGAGTCAGCAGCGCGCGAGCCATGCACAGCATCTTGCCGCTCGTTCATGCTGAAGTCCTCGCCGTTCTCGCATAATCCTTTAGGAGATGCTACCAACGAGTACAAGTCTCGCGGCATCGCAACATCGTACCCAGTAGCTGCCAGCTTCACACCTTCTACCAGCACCTTCCTGATCGCCGCCTCGCTCGCAATGATGTCGGCACTGTGAGTCACCAGCACCACAGTCTTCTCCGCCAGTAGGTTGCAAATGTCAGCCTCCGAGTAGCATGTCCGAGCCAAACACATGAGAACCTTGTGAGCCCCCGCCAGGTTCACTCCCTTCTGGCCGATCTCAGTGGAGTCCCCTCCAGGGAACTGACGCGGGTCTGCCACATGTTGCGGTCACGCGCGAGTACTTCTCATGTCGTATGGCCAGTCCGAACAGGTTGTTGTCATGGATCGCCATGTTCTGGATCCAAGTTTGCTGCGCGTAGTAGGCAGCGCGATCTCGGACAAACACGCTGCCAGCCAACTTGTCCATTTCACCCAGAAGATCGACGACTTGTACGGAGTCGTGGACGATCACCAGGTCGCCCCTCTTGATCGTGAGGTTGACTTTGCTGAGTAGTGCTGTGTCCTTGGTCCAGTCGAAAGTGCCGTCTTCGATTGCCATTACCACGTCTTCAGACTGTGCCTGGTCATCACTAGTGACGTTGGTCGGGTTGAATTCGTCCAGCGAGAGATAATCGGAGAAACGATGAAGTGAGATCTTGACTTGGATGCACGTCTGAATGACAATCGGCAGGTCTCGCAGCGGACCCCGAAGTGTGTTGAAAAGCGCGATAGCCGGTGAAGACCTTAGCCGCAGTTAGCGCTCTCTCCATGGCAATAGCGTACACAGCAAATGAGACGGCAGATACCGCTAATGGAGAAGCCCACAGCACAAAGATGTTGAGCGCGCCAAGGTACATGAATCGCTTGACTGCCGACAGTTCGGTAGCGCGCAGCTTGTGGATCTTGTCCGCAAACTTGCCCTCCCAGGCATTGAGCTTTACGATCTGGATGGCGTTGAACACTTCCTTGATAGTCTTCATCCGCTCATCCTTGTGATTCACAATATCCTCGAAAGTTCTCCCCGACAGCTTCGCGATGACGAAGCTTACCAGCATCGAGGACGCGATCCCGCAAACGCAGCCATGTCGATAACAGCGTGCAGCATGTAGGGATGATCCAGAGACTGTTGATCCGGAAAGCTGCCCCACAGCACATTGTCGACGTTCGACGAGTAGAGGTTGGAGAGGTCCACCGCCTTGGTGTCGCCGTTGCTCTGGATGCTGCGACGCATGGCCTTCCTGAACAGCAGTGCCTTGAGCGTCACCGTGAGCCTGAGTGCAATAAGCTCAAGGTAGAAGTGCATGTGTGCCATCACGATCACGTTCACGAGTCTCGACGCGAAGAAGACGCCGAGGCACGCACTCAAATTGTACATGCCGATTCTCGATGGTCGGACGCATGCTCGCCTTTGCCGCCACCTCCAGCATGCCCTTGATGTCCTGAATGCTGCCAACAACGTTGCACGCACATGGATCGCACGCGACATCAGCCTAGAACTTGACTACCCGCAATTTGGATATCTGTGCCGTGGAGCCACTCATTGAGGCACTCGGCGGCAAGCTCACCGACACGTAGGGCACCGTGTACTTGTACGACCACATTGGCAACGCGCCAGACTTCGACAACAAGGGCGAGGAAAGCGAACTGGCGCCTCCCGCTGCGGAGGACGTGGTGCAGTGCGACCTCAAGGCGCTGGACGACGTGGCCTTCGACGGCGGTGACGACGCGCAGAACCGCGTGCTGGACTGGAGCGACCTCGTGCTGTGGGTGGACCCGCTGGAGGGCACCAACCGCTTCGCCGACAGGAAGTACGACGAGGTGTCGGTGCTCATTGGCATCACGTACAAGCAGCGGCCGGTTGACGACGTCGTCCATCTGCCCTTCCACGGCGACCACGGTGTTACTTACTGGGGTACGTCAGTTCCTTGTTGTTGTCGAGAGCTCTCGTTGATGTTTTTTGTTGCTTCAGGTAGTCTGGACATTGGCGTCTTCTGTAGTCACCACGAGCAGAGCGAGGTGCAGACGACACACAAGGCGTTCCCCAAGCAGGAGCCCATGTTCCCTCAGCGTTCGTTGATCTGCACCGTGTCCTCCACCAATTGTGACGTGGCGAACACTGCCTTGACGTTGCTGACGCCGTCGTCTATCTTGACGGGTGGCCACTGGCACCTCGTTGGGGCAATAAAATACCGCTCGAAGAGCAGACAATCCAAAATTACCCCCAGCCCTTTTCCATTCACTGCTCCGATTGGTAGTAGTAATGGACGGTAGGTAGAGAGTGGGACAAACCGAAGGTCATTTATGACAGTGTTTTGATAACAGCATTAAAAGGCGAAAAACGCGCCCTCACCAGGGATGGAAAAGGCGATGACCATTCGCCTAAACCCCTCGCCTTTTGGACTTTTCGCCTAAACGTCTTTCAGCTAATAAGCACTATTTAACTAACTTGTAACATTTAGATCGGGTGGTAAAGCGTAGCTGTCTAATTGCAGAAAACAAGAAGTCTCGCCAAGTGCGCGACGTGATGCAGCAGCACGTGGCGCTCGACCTCGTGAACAAATAGGAGGGCGCGTACGACCCGCAGACGGTGGCCGACCGCCGCTCGCAGCAGCGGACCACCCACACGCTGCCGGAGGCTTTTCCGCAGCCGACGATCGTCAGCCATTCATGGCAGCGAGTGCGCGCGTTCATTCGCGGGCAATTGCTTTAGCATTTGTCAAGATGCCAGCAAGACATAAGAGCGTGGAACTCAGCATCAAGAGGCAAGTCATCGACTGGGTTGATACATACCGAGGGCGGCGGCGTTCCTTCTCGCGCGGAAGCTCATTTCCGGCAACGTGGATGACGTATCTCGATGTCAGATTTCCAGCAGTGGTGGCACCAGCGAGGTGAAATTCTTGCTGATACGGTCAATCGCCGACTTCTTCGAAGAGGATGACGTCATCCAGTACTCGGAGAGGCGGAGGACACTCTTGTCGACATGATTTACCACCGTGTATCGCTAGAAATACGGTCATGAGGATCATCCATGCGACTCACATTGTGAGATACATGCACTGTTGAAGAGCGGGGATTTGCAGGCACTGGGCAGCTACGTTTGGCGGTAGGTATTGTCGTGTAGGATTACGCAGAAAAATCTCGCTACCGAATGGTAGAGTCCCAACAACAACACTCGCTTCCCCTCGTCAGGTCAACGAGCGTTGGATCAATACCTGAAGACCAGGAACGATCCCTTACGCTGGGTTGGTAGTGGAACCCTCTGTACACCAAGGTTGAATTAGGTCAACCCAATAACCTGTACCACTAGCCACGAGCGAGGGCTAGGATGCAATATTGCGCTTTCGCGCG